>JAXCGZ010013543.1:35000-52500 GCA_037179515.1 Halocaridina rubra | reverse complement strand
CTGCTTCCCATAAGAGTATCAAACTATGATCAAAGCTTTATAGGGTGTAATAGTACACTATTATCTTATCAAAGCTTTATATGGTGTAATAGTACACTATTATCTTTTTCAAATCACTAGAAATCTGCACTCTTAGAGTATGAGTTTGTTTTTTATAAAAAACTTCACAATGACTCCGATTCCACTTAGTATAAAAATGAATGATATTTAAGAGAATAATTTTGATTTCAAGTGAAAAGTTCCATTTTATAAAAACTCTGCAGCATCTCTCTGCCTCCCTGATGAGTCACCAGATGTGTGTCAGATGAAGAAAAGTAACTGTTCTGGGGTGAACAAGGCTTTCATAGGCCCAGGAGGACCGGTGGGTGCCGTCATCAAGTGTGCCAATACTTCGGGTATCGCTCCGAAACCCGAATTTTTTATGAATATCGGTAAGTAAGACTTTATTGGTTTAAAGGTACTTTGGAATCCATAATCACAATATCAGCTACATGTTTATCTCTACTTAACATATATTCAGCAATTTTATTACTACTAAAGCTAAAATTGGTAAAGAAGATATTCAACAGATTCCAAACAAACAAAATCGATTTAGCAGTGACCGTACCTCATTCAAGTCAACATGTCTACAGTTCTACATCTCATCTGCTCAATATCCATTTTATGTCACTCTGAGTTTGTTAGTTTAGATCAAGCATCATCTATTGCCTCAATCTGTTACCTGCATCATATTAGACACCCACTATGCCTCTATGACTTCTAAGACTCCACCCAATTTCTTATTTATGTACATACATATACATACTGTACTGTACATATAAACTGGCTGCAATCCCCCTTCCAAGGGGGGTGGCTGAAACCAAGGCAGACTCATTCACCAGGAGCAAATATACCTCGATCTCTCTTCTCAGCTCCTTGAGATAAATGTCTGCCTTAATTCTTCCCAACCACTGGCTTGGGTCATCCACAGGGTGAGTAGACAAGGTTCCTCTGCCACCCATTTTATGTACAGTACTTATTATGACATTATAAGCTTTTTATTCATCTACTCTCAAGCCCTTCCTGATTTTAATATTCTGTTAAATTGCTGATGCTAATATAGTCGAAGATAAAAGATGTGTTGAGTAATTTCAAGAAACACTGCACATAATCCTTTCTTTACAATAAAGGCTTTATGTTTTCAGGTCTGGCTTTCATGAAGGGAACACCAGAGAAGCTGAGTGATACAATATCCCCAAATCCCAAGGAGTCTTCTGCTATCCGAATGTGCGTACTTAACAACACTGGGCTGGTATGTTCCAATTTTGCAAACTGTTTAATTTTGGGAGGGAACAGACCCGCGATTGAGCCCACCGTGGGGCTTTAGAAGCATTATCCTGCCTTAATTCCCCAGCTTTAACCTGTGTCCATCCCCATAATGGGGAAAAATTGTGACACATAATACGGCAAACAAACTCTCTTTATGGGATCTACAATGGAGTTGCGAATGAAAGTGCTTCCCTAACACAAAATATACAGCCTGAAATAAAGTATGAAGGTATCATCTACGAAACTAGAAAAAAGAATTGCAGTGTCGTCTACACTGGTGCAGTAATCTCTTACACAAACTTGCACAAGTGCTCACAGGACAAGTAAACTGTAATATATATATATATAAACCTAAATTTGATGGCTGTAATCCCCCTTGTAAAGGGGGGGATTAGCAGAGTAAAATGTAATGCAGACACTCCCCTACATATGAACGAGGTAGGTTCCAGAAGTCTGTTTGTAAGCAGAATTGTTTGTTAGTTGTGGTTAGGTAAAACAAAAAGTACTGCATAGTACATACATATGCAGTACTTAGGTAAAAGACTCTCAACTACAACATAAAAAATAAAGTGTACAGTATTAATAAATTTTAATACAGTAATATATAATGTAATAATACAGTACAGTAAAGTAATTAATACGTGGGTGGAAAATGGGTAGGTTTTGTTCGTATCTGCAAATGCTCGTAAATAGGGGAGCGTCTGTATATACATATACAGTTACCTCTCGAAATAACGTGAGGATAGGTCTTCAATAGGGTCTTATAATTCAAATAGTCTATTTCCATAAAGAATAATGTTAATACTCATAGATATTTTCCACAATGATTTATGACTCCCTCTTTATCTATTTATTTGTGTATTATTAGTTTGTTTATCTATCTATCTATCTGGCTGGCTGGCTGGCTATATATATCTATCATATATATATATATATATATATATATATATATATATATATATATATATATATATATATATATATATATATATATATATATATATTATAGAGAGTGAGAATCATTGTTATATAGTACAACAATGACTTATGTGGAAAATCACTCCAATAAGGGTGAATATCCCATTTTGTAGAGGGCACTGACCGACCACTGCAAACAAAGGCACAAGCTCTGGTTAGTGGTCATTAGGTCCATTTTTCTTCCATTCAGTACCTTGTTTTTTCTTGCACTAGTTAAAAGCGTAGATTTTTTTACTGTTATTTTGTAGATGTGCTAAACAAATTTGCGTAAATCGCAAGGTGACTGTACTGTACTGTATAATGGTCGCAATCTAGCACATGAATTTACTGAAAGCTAATATACATCGCTCTCTCCTCTTAGTTCCTTGAGAATAAAGGGCTGCCACAATTCTCCCCCACCACCCTGCTGAGGTCATCTGCTGGGTAAATGGGCAAGATCTGCTGTCAGGCCCAAAAAGCAGTTCCTAAATTTTAACACCTACAGTTCATATATCTAATGCTAAACAGTTCTATAAAGTCTTGTTTTTATGTTTATATTGAAAATAGTGTAGATTAGACCCTTTGATTAAGGATAATGCTAGTGTACAATGGTGATGCAGAAGATACTACTCTCACTTTATAACCAGTGAATCTGAGGAAACAGTTCAGTTTATTCTCTGCAGAAGACCATCTTGCCATATATCTTAATCAGTACAGTGAAATAATGAGTAACATTTTAAATAACTCAAGCAAGAATTGCTACTTCACATATACAAATTATCTATAGTAATCAGGTGACACAAAAACATTACCTTTTCATATGAGGGCATGTTGTTTATGCAATAACATAATACTCTTCGAAAAGTTTCTAATGTTCACTCCTGTGATTAATGATGGCCTCTCAGACTATATATATCTATATACAAAAGGCATAATCCCCTCTTATAAGGGAGGTGGCTGAGTCAAAACAAAATTCGACTTTCTGGAAGGAAATACAAATAGGGATTCCCAGTTCCCTCGCTCAGCCCCATTTAGTCAACTTTTATGACATGCAGGGGCACACAGAGGAGGCATCCGTGCCCCCACCCTCTGTCAAACTAAACAATGCAGAATCCTACTGCTTGTTTGCGTATCCTTATACGAAATCTGAAATAATAATATTAAAAACGACTAAGAAAAACTAAAGATATCCATAAAAGAAAAAAATTATAATTGATATACATGAAAAAAAAATATTACAAGTCCCCTATTTTCTTTAAAATTAAATGAAAAATATCATAGCTATTATGGAGATATTTACTGTTTATTAGTGTTAAAGTAAAATTTTTATAGATAATGTAGAAGAGGTTGAGCGTATAAACTTAAGCCCACAAACAGTAGAGCATTCAAGTTCATAATAAGTCGATCATAATTTTTCATTGCTTCAATTATTCCATTTACGTTTTATAACTATAGTTTTGGAGCCTCATTACATATGGATAATTCTTCTCACCTTCCCCTGTTCAAGCTTGCTCTAAATGAAGAATCTATTAATTCAAGCTTCTCTCCTTTAATTATATAGATTCCACCTTACTCTGCCACTTAATAGGTAGCTTACCAAATGCATATTTGCCACTGTCTACTGATACTGTGAATGTATGTACATGTGAATTTTAAATGTGTATGTGAATAACCCAATATAACCAGAGGTCTTACATGACACTTTACAACATATATGTACTCTACATTTTCATTCTCCTACATACTACTTACATGTCATAAATAATACACAGTCGTGGGCCTGGAGTGGCAGCATCTTTGGTGGAAGTCAGCCTTGCAGAGCTGCATCTTAGAAGAGGAGAAACAAAAGAGGCCAAACTTCAACAGCCAACCCCTGCCTCTCACGGAACACAGGAACCTAGGCAATGACCTCATCATTCAACACAACACACAATAAAAATTTTGTTTACAAAGAGAAATGATCCTTTTGTGGTCATTTCTTGAAGACTTCTTCTACCCAGAGATATTAAAAACAACTCAAGAAAAACATTAAGGAAGATTATACGGCACACAACCATATAAGTCACCAGCACAATATACACTCCCTGAGAGCTGTATAGGAAAGTCGTCTTCCTTAGGGACTCAGGGCTGTTCTGCCAGGCAGATCAGAAAGCAAATATAACAACACAGTTGTGATTTCTAGGTGTTAATTCCTGATATTTGCATGTTCTTCTGTTGTGGTAAGTATTGTTTGTATTCGTAGTACCAAGTTTTGGTTAGTTTTAAGTTATAATCATGTTTCTCAGCCTTGTCTAATGTTATCATTTCAGCTAACACCTAACATGGCCACAGACCGTGATGCCATAGCTGCTAAGCTGAATGCCTCCTTGAAAACGCCAGCTTTTAGTGAAGCTGCCATGGAGGCTGTATATTCATGCCCAGAACCAAACGATTTTCACATCACCGATTTCATGAACTGCATTAAGTTCGCCTGCATGAACGATGATGCTGTGAACCCATTTATGTCCTCTGGGAAATCAGGTCCTTTCACAGGAGGGGCACCTGTTGGAGCTTTGAGAGGAGGAACATCATGGGGTCCACCAGCTAGAGGACCGTTTTGGGGTCCACCACTTAGTGGACAATCATGGAATCCAGTGGCTGTAGAACCATCATGGGGTCATCTAGCTGGTGAGCCATCATGGGGTACCCCAATGGGAAAACCAGTATGGAGTCCTCCATCAGAACCATCATGGAATCCTCCAATGGGGGGAGCATCATGGTATCCATATGCTGAAGGTCCACTATACAGTGGACCAGCAGCCTGGGGACCATATGCTGGTGGTCCACCAACACAAGGACCTTCATGGGGACTTGCAACAAGAAGCCCAATTGCTTAGGGTCCACCAATCAGAGGACCAATTGGTGAAGGTCAGCCAGCTGGAGGTCCCTCTTGGGGTCCACCATCAGGTAGTCCAACTATTTGGTAAGCAGTATTTTTTATATCTAAGATATATGAAGATATTATTGTCTCTCGTATGAGGTGAAAATTCAGAGTTTGTACTTTAATATCTTTGATAGACAGTAAATTATCAAGTTCAATACTAAAAATAAATCAGTGTATAAAGACTATGAACATTTCACTCTTTTCATCTCAAAAAGAAATATCTGCAAATGGAATAGCATAACTGATAGGAAATATAATGAACCTGTACATATTTGGAAGGGAAATAATATATGGAAAGCAACTCATTAAAAATAGATTTAGTCAACAAATTCTTTAAAATCCCAAAAGAAGTATGACTTACCAAAGTAAATAAAACAAGGGTATTAAATAAGTATGTTTTACTTACCACATGGAAAGGACAAAACAGTAAAATGCTGTCTGAGAGTAACAGGATTAATTACTATATAAATGAAAACACCAAATTTAGAAGTTTTCAACAGGGACTGCAGCAGTAATCTCAAAGACCAAACCATCTTTGCATGAAGACCAGAAAGTAATTAGTACATAAATGATAACACAAAATCAATATATTTTCAATTGGGATTGCAGAACTAATCTCAAAGACCAAACTACCTTTGGAAAAAGACCAGAGATTTCCTTTATTACATTTAAACTTTACTGAGTAAGGATAGGATATAAGAGCTATCTTTATTTCTCAGATAAAGAGTAAAGCACCCAACTGACTCCTTAAAGAGTTAGTGTAAAAATCATATTAAGACAGTATTATATGTTATTGTACACTCGTTTAATGGCTGGTTCACAATGTCATATTCGTACCTACCAAACAAATAATCCAGGGCGTGAAGCAGCAAGATTCTAAAGGTGATAAAAATAGAGTGTAATTCATTCACAAAGGAGTCAATTGAAACATATCGGAAGCACCGAATATTCAATCCCTAAAAAGAAAAAATGAAAGGGTGAACAAGTGTAAGCAAGATGAAACGGCTGCAAGTGTCTATGGATAAGTAGCTAGAAATATACCAAACACCATGGAAGTATTCATTTACCAAATTTGTTATTTATAAATTAATTAAATGTGTAGAAGCGATCATAATACTTTACAAAGAACAAAAACGCATGTTCATTAATATCTATCTACATTTCACTAACACTGATGTCAAACATTTATTGGCACCAGAATTTATTTACAAATCAGGAAAGTTATGTTCCAACATTTCTGTGTCCACCCTCATTCGAATGAGGACTAACTGTGACACATAAAACAGAGCAAACAAAATCCTAGTTTAAAAATAATTATTACAAAACTGACAATGTCATACATAAGCTGAAAAAATGTGCTAAACTTAATATTAGATAAAGAATATGATTTTCAATTTGAATGCTCTTTACAAGCTTAGACAGTGTAAGCACTGAATAAGTTCTATCAGCTTTTAATAAGCAGAGAGTGATTGTCTAAGAATAATATAGAAATTTTTTAATGAAGTATATAAAACTTTTTAATACATCTATAAAACACAGGACAAATAGTCTCACATAGCTTACGATCTTTAACTCAGAATTATTCATTCTGAATAATATCAAAACTCCCTTAATTACTGTATAAACAAGAGGATGTTAATAAACACTTATCTGATCTCCCTCCAACTGAAACTGATAACCGTAATAGGAGAAATATTATTATAAGTAGTTAAAAAATTAAATACATAATACACTTTTAATAAGCATTCTGCAATACAGTATCACTAAAATCCATGCTAAAAGTACGTTGTGCACTACTAAAAAATCTAAATTAAGACAAACTCACTTATAGTCTACACTAAAAGATAAACGCGATTGTCAATATAATAATGGAAGTTAAATATCCTTTGCTTTTATAAACATATAATAATACAGTCAATAAGAGGTCTAATAAAAAAAAATAATACGGTCAATAAAAAGTCTTGAAGGTTAGGTGTTTGCTATGAAAAACCCTATACATAAGTGGTAAGTGCACATTGGACATACATATGCGGTATACACCTCTTAAAGAGTATGAATTAACCCTACAATAAAAATTAAAAGTGTTCATCTATTGCTCAATTATTCATGACTTAATGATTTGTGCCTTGTATTCAATAATAACAATCCACTTCACTAGTACACCAAACGAAAGTGAAAAATGTGTGTTTTTAGAGAATATAGTAATATGAAAATAATTAAAACAATACGTACGAGAGAAAATATTACTTAACATGAAATTAAATATGTGTTGAGCATATCTAATGATGAAATTAAAAATTTGTTGAGGAGAAACTTTAATGAATATAACAAAACTGCGTCTGAAAAAAACAAAATTGAATTATTTTTAGAATGTTGAGCTCTATTAAATACTGAAAAATATGAAAATGATACAGACATACTCTATGTGGTAAGGAGGTCTGTACCATGTCACAACTTAAATTTTCTGTTTTCTCATTCACTAACAACAATGTATTAAATCATTTCCATTCTCAAAAGCTTGTCTGATAATGTTCAATTTCTAGAGGGTCAAAGCAGTTAAAATAATGTGACAGTAACAAAACACCATTTAAATTAGCATAATACCATATACTGTAATATATTACTGTATTTTACATATAAACCCATCTACGAAAACTTACCCACTGTCTAATGATCACTAACAAAGGAGTTAAGAGAAAACACGAGAGAATTCTCATGCAAACATACAAATAAAATTATTAGTTGTGTAACTACTAATTCAATCAAATATCGTAGATTACAAAATAAGATAAGAAAGAGGTTATTGTAATCAAATAATATCATATATTACTATAGGACATTGAGGAATTAGATCAGAATTATGAAAGATGATGGCATAGTCAAAAATAAAAAAAAGACAATCATGTGATAATCAGGTCAAGTTTCTCATTACAGTAATTTAAATAATAATGTTGCTCGCTAAACTGATGATATTCCTACAAACTGTGTGTATGGCTTGGCATATGATATAGTTAGTGGGTTTCATCTTTTGTAATGTGAAGACTATAATCATATTGCACTTTATGCTTATCTAAAGATACTAAAAATTTTATCCATAAAAACTTTACACCAGAATAGCATAATTTGTTTGGTTTGTTTCTGCAACAGAGTTGTTGGTGTAAAGTTATCAGAAAAGTAAATGCTGATGAACAGTGGAGATTTGCCTAGTGAAAATACTACCTTGTTATTTGCATTTACCGTTCTTGCTAAGGCGACAAAACTTGAACTGATACTTATATACAATAACAGAGCTTCGAAAATATTTCACAAAAGTAAAAAGAAATCATTCACAGTTCCTCTAAATAATAATAAAAACATACAGAGTGGGGTACACTACTTAAACTGGGGACTGCAGTAGTGCAGTGGTTAGAGCGCTTGACATGGGAAGTGACAAACCTGATCTCACGCCTACTGCAGAGCATTAGGAAGGGCATCCAGCCTTAATTCCACAGCTCTACAAGCCTGTGTCTATCCCTATTTGTTTGGTGATTAATAATGACACATAAAATGGTAAACACTAGTTAAACTGCACCTTATTTTATATTTTCTTAAATACTTAGTAAAGTTATGCACCATAGAAAACACTAGTTTCTTTTGTCTACAAAAAAGCTTATAATTACATAGCAAACTAAGATATATTTTGAATATACAGTACACCACTGTTTACGTATTTGAATGCAAGTACAAGTTCATAGGGAGCTACAGCAAAAATCACATAATATACTAATTAATATACCAAATATTATCTGGCAGTAATCACTCTGATTTTAAATTAAAATACATAGAGTGAAAACAGTATTAATACTCTCTGCTACTTTATCATAATAATAGTGTCACAGTATTTTGATATACAAAATGATATTCTTATGCAGTACACCAAGACTCTAAAAATACCATTAGATTACCAAGAGATATAATTCAATGTGATCAGTTATCATTATACTGTAATTACGCATGCACGACATAAAACCAAAGGTTAAAAGCAATAACACTACTAGTCATGCGTACAAAATTCACTAAATTTATCTGTACGTCACCACAGAATTGGTACAATATTATTTTTCATATATTTCTCAAGTAATGTCTTTCAGCTAAATGAACAAGTTACAAAAATAAATGTAATACAAACCTCTGTAGAGGGATCCGCAGCAGTCTGGCTATGTGTGTGAGTTGGAAAGCAATTAAAGCGGGTTCGATCCCAACACAAGGCATTAAGAAGGCCATCGAGCATTCATCCCCCAGAGCTATCCCATTTATGTCCACCCCCTTTCAAGTAGGGACTGAATGTGACTCAAAATGGTGCATTAATGTTGCAAAAAATTCCATAGTTATTGATTTAGAATCTAAGCATAAAAGCACATATAAAGCTCTTACGAGCACTTTAATATTTGCAGTGATATGAGCAATGTAAGAGCTTTCTATTAAGAAAAACCTAATACCAGAAGGAAAGTAATTGATTACTTCTGTCACTAACATTTTACAGGATGGATATGGTAGCTTGTCTTTTGTTTTAATCATTTCAATTTCTACACAGTTTGTTTGAGCTTTTCTACAAGTTGCATTAATAAAATTTTCTAAATGCAATAATACTAAATATTTTCTTTTACCTTTTTTCTTATGAGCAAACATAAGATAATAAAAAGTTTGTTTCATTCTTAAGATAAAAACTTTAAGTAATTTGACCACATATTCACTAATTTTCAAGGAATACTGTATCTTTGAATCTTCAAAAAAATAATCTATAATAATAATAATCCATGAATGGCTTCGTCTTAATTTCTCAAAAATAGTATAGGTGTCATGTAACACATATCTCAACCAAAGAGTTTGTCGAAGCATCCGTGACAATAGGGTTTTTCGTTTTGTTCTTTGAAGGTGCCTTTGTTGAGTTGCTTCAAGCAGAAAGAACAGACAAAGTGCTCCGGATGGAACTTGCGGAACATGGCTGTGATACAGCGACCTATTTGAAAAACAGCAGTATAAATTGTATTAATGCCTATTAAGATTGTCTTATTTTTTGGCCTTAAGATAATATCCAAGATATGTATTTATAGATACCAGTGCTACCATAACTACTGCTACTAACGCTACTCTCTGCTGTAAATACATTTTCATTGCTACGATGACAATCTACTATATGTGCACTTTCTGTTATTATCATTATTACCACTACTAGTGCTACTACTAATAATAATACTGCACATTAAAATTAATTGACCCTATAATCCCAACTTTGCTGCTTTTAGTATTATAAATGACAAAGAGTATATAATGTCTTACCTGTAATTGGCTTGTGACATCCAGCACAGAGAGAGCCTCTCTTGGCATGATAATGAGTCTCGCAATAGGGCATTCCTTCGTGGTCGAAGAAGGAGCCTCCGTTGAAAGGCTGACGGCAATCCTGGAAGATGTTATATATTACTACCTGCTTCAAGATTATTACTATTACATTAATAACACTTATTTTAACAAATCGTTAGCTGCTCTATGTGTCACTATTAGTTCCCATTCAAATGGGGGTATACACAAATGGGTTGGAGTTCTTGAATTGTGGATGAATGCCCTTCCAAACACCCTGCAGTGAGCTCGAGTATAGGTCGGTCAATGCTCAAGTCAAGGGTTCAAACAAATGCGCTACTGTGGTCCCATTACAGTAGAATGTGTTTTGATCTGAACACTATTTTAAAACAATATGATTACACTGATCTTTATTTCAATGCATCCGTAATATATCTGCATTACAGTCCAAGAGGTGACCAACATACAGTGCATAGTAATAAAAGTGGTGATTATCTAGTCTTAATTCCCCAGCTTCAACATGCCAATGTCAACCCCAATTCAAAAGGGATTATTAGTGACACAAAATGACACATAACAACGACAAACATTTTGCATGTTTAATTTACACTGAAGATACTTTAGACTTTTAAATATATTCACTGAATAACACCTTGTGCAAAATTAGAGAAATCATTTAGTCAAAATGCATGCTAAAAGGGAATAAACTTACCTTTTAATAATTATAATACCTATTTATGCTGTACATCAAAGCATGAGATAATGACCATATATCAATAAGTTCAAACAGCTAAAGTAAGTTCTCATATACAGTATTACATATAAGTGTACAAGACTTCACCACACACACACACACACACACATATATATATATATATATATATATATATATATATATATATATATATATATATATATATATATATATATATATATATATATATATATATATATATATATATATATATATATATATATATATATATATATATATATATATATACAGTGATCCCCTGCTGGATCGCGTTTCTTGGTTCGCGTTTTCACTGTGCCACTTTTTTGGGGGGAGAAATTATTATTTTATTTTTTGGGTATATGCAAAAATATTAAAATATTAAAAAATAAAAATTCTCAGTATTTTCGTTTTTTATTGAAAAAACATATTTCATTATCTAATTGATAAAAAAAATTTATTTCCCAGCCTACGAATAATAAAACAGTAAAAAATAGTAAAAAACATAAATTTAGATATACTGTACGTACGTACAGTATAACTCACAGTATTGCATCATGCGAAATAGTGTCCGATAGCGTACAATGTATTGGGGTCGCAGCTACGTGAGCTAGCATATATATTTATATTTGCAGTAGTTTCATGATTTTATTGATAAAGAAACGTATTTCTTAGCCTAAGAATAATAAAACAGTAAAAAATAGTAAAAAACATAAATACTAACAGTATTGCAACATGTAAAATACGATACCGCTATCAGCGTTTCGGACAAAGGCTCGTTCAGTCTAACCCATGTGTGTGCCGTTCACGTTGTGCTTATTAAACATTTTGCTTGTGTCCGATAGCGTACAATGTATTGGGGTCGCAGCTACGTGAGCTAGCATATATATTTATATTTGCAGTAGTTTCATGATTTTAATGATAAAAAAAACGTATTTCTTAGCCTAAGAATAATAAAACAGTAAAAAATAGTAAACAACATAAATACTAACAGTATTGCAACATGTAAAATACGATACCGCTATCAGCGTTTCGGACAAAGGCTCGTTCAGTCTAACTCACGTGTGCGCCGTTCACGTTGTGCTTATTAATACGTTTTGCTTATGATTTTTTTACTCGAATATTTTAACCTTTGCAATGCCTCCCAAGCATCCTTCATCTTCTAAGACTTCTTGTAGTGAGCCTAAGCGGCAAAGGAAAATGTTAACCATAACAGATAAGGTAAGTTTACCTATCACCTACATATAAATTTACGTTGCATGCTGTTATTTATAAAGTAAAGGGTGGTTTTTTAACAGTGCAGGGAGGGTTTATACAGTGAACGTAAAAATAATTGAAAAATACCTATGTACATGAGTATGTCATATAAATTTACGCTTGCATGCTGTTATTTATGAAGTAAAGGGTGGTTTGTTAACAGTACAGGGAGGGTTTATACAGCTTATACGGTGTAAA
This sequence comes from Halocaridina rubra, assembly GCA_037179515.1. Lineage (NCBI taxonomy): Eukaryota > Metazoa > Arthropoda > Malacostraca > Decapoda > Atyidae > Halocaridina > Halocaridina rubra. The sequence goes on along the minus strand of JAXCGZ010013543.1, from coordinate 39,787 downwards.
CGTAAAAATAAATTAAAATATCTATGTACATATAGGCTGATCCTACTCCGCGATTTTCCTGTCTCACGCCGGGTCCCAGAACCGAACCCTCGCGATAATGGGGTGAGCACTGTATATATATATATATATATATATATATATATATATATATATATATATATATATATATATATATATATATATATATATATATATATATATATATATATATATATATATATATATATATATATAGTAACCCATCGTTTATCGCGGGGGTTCGGTTCCGGGACCGACCGCGATAGGTGAATTTCCGTGAAGTAGGAACACTTTTTTTTTTTTTAAGGTGATTATGACACCAGGACGGGCCAAAAAATTATATAATCAAACAGCCTTTATCAGGCTGTAAAGAGAAACAGAGATGGAGCATGTAATGACCTGTCAGATGTGAAGGGATTACAAAAGATGTGTAATGAAAATCCACTTCTCTGCTGGGTTTTAATATACCTCTGCATTACCTTCATGATGTCTATTCCAAAAATTCTCCTTAGATCTTATTATTATTATTATTATATTATTATTATTATTATTATTATTATTATTATTATTATAATTATTATTATTATCATTATTGGCAACAATAATTTCCCTTTGATGATAATTGTGGAGATTATTATTATTATTATTATTATTACAAATTTGTAATTAAACCATTATTTTTACAATAAATAATGTAGTTTTGGTTGAATGAACAAGAGTTACTTAAAGATCTCTCTCTCTCTCTCTCTCCAACATTCTATTCTACCCAACCCCCCACACTCTCTTTGTCCCAGCCAACTTAGGGAAGGGCACTGTACACAGTTATTAAAGTAAATAAACCAACAGATGTACAAACAATGATGAGCCCTTGATAATAAAAATAATAATAATAATAATAATAATAATAATAATAATAATCTCCACAATCATCATCAAAGGAAAATTCTTGTCGCCAATAATAATAATAATATTAAGATCTAAGGAGAATTATTGGAATAGACATCATGAAAGTAATGCAGAGGTATATTAATACCCAGCAGAGAACTGAATATTCATTACATATCTTTTATAATCCCTTCACATCTGACAGGTCATTACACTCTCCATCTCTGTTTCTCTTTACAGCCGGATAAAGGCTGTTTTATTTTATCATTTCTTGGCCCGTCCTGGTGTTATAATAATCTTAGAACAAAAAAAAAAAATAAAATAAAAAAATTCCTGAAGCACTGAATTTGTGATAGGTGAACCGCAAAATAGTGAGGGATTACTGTATATATAATATATATATATATATATATATATATATATATATATATATATATATATATATATATATATATATATATATATATATATATATATATATATATATATATATATATGTATATATATACATACAGTGTTCCCCCCCTTATCGCGGTAGTTCGGTTCCGGGACCCGGCACGAACCAGGAAAACCGCGGAATAGGATCATCCTATATGTGCATAGATATTTTAATTTATTTTTACGCTTACACTGTATAAACCCTCCCTGTACTGTTAACAAACCACCCTTTACTTCATTAATAACAGCATGCAACGTAAATTTATATGAAAGTGATAGATAAAATTACGGTGAATGAAGTGGTAATTACATGACATACTCATGTACATAGGTATTTTACAATTATTTTTACGTTTACATACTGTATAAACCCTCCCTGCACTGTTAAAAAAACACCCTTTACATTATAAATAACAGCAAGCAACGTATATTTTTTGGAAAGTGATAGGAAAACTTACCGTGAATGAGGTGATGATGACGTGACATACATAGGTATTTTACAATTATTTTTACGTTTACATAAAATAGCGGCCGACATCCACAAACTTTTTTCCTTCTTTCAACATATCTAAGAGTTTCACTTTATCTACAATGGTTAACATTTTCCTTTGCCGCTTAGGCTGACTACCAGAAGCCTTAGAAGGTGAAGGACGTTTGGGAGGCATTGCAAAGATTAAATTACGCGTGAAAACACAATCACAAGCAAAATGTATTAATAAGCACAACGAGAACGGCGCACACGTGAGTTAGACTGAGCGAGTGAGGCGGCACATTGGAAATTGGAGGGAAAAGCAAACTGCAATGAAAAAGCCAATCAGACCCCATGATACAGAACATATTGAAAAACAATTCTGTGATTCGTCGTCTCCCGACCTTTCAGCCAATAGCATGCCATGAACTATCTCACGTAGGTGAGAGCTACTGGAAATATAAATATATATGCTAGCTCACGTAGCTATCTGACACTATTTCGCATGATGCAATAATGTGAGTTATACTGTACGTACGTATATCTAAATTTATGTTTTTTACTATTTTTTACTGTTTTATTATTCTTAGGCTAAGAAAACTTGTTTTATCAATAAAAAAATGAAAATTTTAATACTCACTAGGTCACGGTATCGTATTTTACGTGGTGCAATACTATTTACTATTTTTTACTGTTTTATTATTCTTAGTCTAAGAAATACGTTTTTTATCAATAAAATCATGAAACTACTGGAAATATAAATATATATGCTAGCTCACGTAGCTATCGGACACTATTTCGCATGATGCAATACTGTGAGTTATACTGTACGTACGTATATCTATATTTATGTTTTTTACTGTTTTATTATTCTTAGGCTAGGAAATACTTGTTTTATCAATAAAATAATGACAATTTTAATATTCACTAGGTCATGTAGGTGAGAGCCTTTGCATTTTCCGAAACACTGATACCGGTATCGCATTTTACGTGGTGCAATACTGTTTACTATTTTTTAATGTTTTATTATTCTTAGGCTAAGAAATACGTTTTTTTATCAATAAAATCATGAAACTACTGGAAATATAAATTCATATGCTGGTCTCGCATTCGCGAGGTCGACAGATCGGTTCCCGCTCAGGACCGAGAGTTTAAGCTGTTTACTGGGATGGTTACTTGCTGTGGATGGGCACCACAGTGGGGGGGTTGAGGCTTGCCTCGGCTGACGTTCCGAGGAGCATCTCAGATGGATATCGGAACTGAAACACTGGCAAACTTTAACTTTAACTTTATACTGTACGTACGTATATCTAAATTTATGTTTTTTACTATTTTTTTCTGTTTTATTATTCTTAGGCTAGGAAATACTTGTTTTATCAATAAAATAATGAAAATTTTAATATTCACTAGGTCACGTAGGTGAAAGCCTTTGCGTTTTCCGATACACTGATACCGGTATCGTATTTTACGTGGTGCAATACTGTTTACTATTTTTTACTGTTTTATTATTCTTAGGCTAAGATATACGTTTTTTTTATCAATAAAATCATGAAACTACTGCAAATATAAATATATATGCTAGCTCACGTAGCTATCGGACACTATGTCGCATAGCTAGTACAGTGGTAACGTGCTGGCTTCGCATTCACGAGGTCGAAAGATCGGTTCCCGTCCAAGACCGAGAGTTTAAGCTGTTTACTGGCAGGAACTGCTGTGGTTGGACACCACAGTGGGGGGTTGGGGCTTGCCCTGGCTGACGAATACCCATTGTATGGAAATGGAAATAAAGTTTGTTTAAAGTTTGTTTATACTGTACGTACGTATATCTAAATTTATTTTTTTTTTACTATTTTTTACTGTTTTATTATTCGTAGGCTGGGAAATAAATCTTTTTTATCAATTAAATAATGAAAAAAAAATTTCCAATAAAAAAAATTTAAATACTGAACATTTTTATTTTTTCAATACAGGGTATTTTAATATTTTTGCGTATACCCAAAAATAAAATAATAATTTATATATATATAAAAAAAAAAAAAACGCAATACAGTGAGAACGCGAACCAAGAAACACGAATAACCGGGGGAACACTGGGTATATATATATATATATATATATATATATATATATATATATATATATATATATATATATATATATATATATAATATATAATATAATATATATATATATATATATATATATATATATATATATATATATATATATATATATATATATATATATATATATATATATATATATATAATATATAATATATAATATATATATATATATATATATATATATATATATATATATATATATATATATATATATATATATATATATATATATATATATATATATATATATATATAGAAACACACATACCTTAAAAACTCATTCCAAGAAGTAGACACACAAACACATATCTAAAAATTCCCCCCATGAAGAAACCAAACACATAAACATGTCAGATTCATTAACTTACTTATTACTAACAACATACAGTATGAATGATGTTCGAAAGGTGAAGGTGATATATGCTTTTGGGAATAAATGACAAAAACAGTTTACCAAAAGAGACAGATTAATCCCTAGAGTTTTTTCTTTCTTTTTTTGTGAATCTTTTATCTAAAATTATCTCTGGAGTAATAAAAACTCCTGATTTTACCAGATTACACAAGATAGTTGATACATCAAGGAATTAAAAAAGACTAGCTTTGAAGTAATGTTAGTTATTAGAGAGATAACTATATGAAGAGTAAAAAAAAAAAAAAGTGCATTAAAGGGTACTGAAGGTGCTGGGAGGTCTGTGGAAAAAAAAAAATTGGCTGTGAGAAAAAACTAAAAATTATTACCTGCTTGCCAGGCTAACGAGACGACTATAATTATAACAACACCTCTTTTGGCAGTGGAATGCTTCGTCCCTATGCATGCCAAAAGATTAGTGCTACTGATTTAAACAAAGACT
>JAXCGZ010013543.1:0-30000 GCA_037179515.1 Halocaridina rubra | reverse complement strand
AATGCTATTCTTAACAGCCTGACAATGGTTACATAATTTAACGACGCAATACGTTTAATTCAGCTGACAATGATGTCACTGACCACGTGACATAGCTGTCACTAAAGACTGTAATGTAATTCAACAATTACTTAAGAAGCCTGTCAAATCACCTCTACATCACGATAAAACAGCTTCTTTGACAAATGGCTTACCTACACAGTCCATTTTCCCCTTATAGGGGAAGTGGCTAAGTCAAGGCAAAATACTCTGACTCTTAGGGAAGAGAGAGTATGTGGCTACTATATCTATCACCAATTTTTACCATATAGCATAATTACATGACAAATATTCCTTTACCGAGTATTCTGGATGATAGGTGAATGGTGAGCGATAGTGACATCATGGGAAAGTACATCACTCGTCATTAGTGATGACAGATTGTCACGGTGTGTTATAGCAGCTGTGACAAGGACGTCATAACAGATATGACAAAGGTCTCATGTCACAATCCTAGTCTTTTTCTGTACTGCCATCTATTCTTAGAACTTTGTCCCTTGTGGCATCTTGAATTATGGTGCCACTTTTATAATTCAATGTCACCTATTCTTAGACCTTTTTGGCATCTTGAATTATATCTCCAGTATTAAACGGATTACGCTAATAAGGGACTTATATAAAACTGTTTTGACTTAACATCTAAATCTGTTTAAAAATAAAAGATATGGGGCGTCAGGAAGGGTACCCAGCCTAAATTCCCCAGCTCCAATCTGTCTGTTTCCATTCCCATGATAGGGACTAACAGTATCATAAAACGTAAGTTTATCAGCATCAACCGTGAGTATTTTGTGTTCTTTTTAAGGTATTTGCTGCAGAACAACCCAGAAAATATATGTTGATATATTTCAGCTGACATGCCCTCAAACAACCAAATGTGTCGAAATAAATTACTATTATCTTTCAATGTGCTTTCTGTACCCGAGTGACCTAGTATGAACTCATTTAGAGACGAGGCAGAGGATGAGTTCATTGAACTCATTCTTCAGAGGTATAGATTTCCTAACTACGATATTCCACTGGGTACTATAACACACAAACAAAATTCCGAATCTGGCGCTGAATATATCTTATGAGAGCGAATTTTGTGTTGGAAAGTAAGAACACATTTTTGGGCATGGAATATAAGCAGAACATATTCGATTAAGAAAAAGAACTAAAGTAAGAAAAACAGACAAAAGAGACCACAACATCGAACACACACAAGTGTATATAAAAGACAAATTAATATAATAAAAACAAAACAAACATCCATAAAATATCACAGTCCAACATCATATTTAGTTTTCATAGACGAAAAGACAAACATTCAGTTGATATTCAACACTAAATATAGATAAGTATTCATAGGACTAATTCCATGCAATCTGACCAACATTCCAGCTGAGAAGCACCCAAAAAGTCACCAAATCCATTACATAAACTTTCTCTTTTAGTCCATTTATTGACAGCAAAACTCAGGAAACGATATTCCATTAAAGGCCAAAAGAAATGATAATGAAATCTCTCTTTATTAATAATCATCATTTTCGTCATTATTTTATCAACAATACAAAATATAAGGTGAAAGAATATTGCACAATATAGGATCATAAAAGATAACAATGATCCAGAATAGTATTTTATATAAGAATACTCTATATAAGAGCATATTAAAAGACAATAGAAGACTATAATAAAAAATCTCGGTTTTTAAAAGATGGTTTAAAATTCACAGGGATTTACTAACAAGCAATGTATGTAAATTTAGTGTATATATATATATATATATATATATATATATATATATATATATATATATATATATATATATATATATATATATATATTATATATATATATATATATATATATATATATATATATATATATATATATTCCAAATGATAATCCCGATTATCAATAAACTTCTCTGAAAATGGAATAGCTAATTTCATAATAGAAGATTTTCTTTTTCTTTTTCAAATACATAATCTAAATTAACACACATTTCTCTCACACCCTGTGATACGTATTAATCAGTGAAATTTATTCATAATTTCATTAATTCATTAACCAGTGTATTATATATGTATATTTTTATTCACATTTTATCGCCAAAAATTTAAAGTTTTGGGGGGTAATCTTATCATCATCTAAGCGGGGTTACAAAATCTAAAAATAAATCTACCAATTTTTGGATACGAAAATAAGTAATAATTTATGCATAATAATGCCAAGAAAATACATAATAACGAGTAACAATATTTCATCTCAATAACTAATCATTTGCATAATAAATATCTTATAATTTTGAAAACTAATAATCTTCATAAGAAACAATACTAATACAAAATGCAAATAAGAAGAAAAAACATTACTTAAAGACAACCAAAACGAGTGATTGTTTCCATAACAAATAAATAAGTAAAAGGAAGTATTCATCTTATGGAAAATCAAGGTATAAATTAATGATAAACTACCCCGCGCGATAACCACCTCTTTACAGCTGCACCACGTGGAATTTAAGATATCTTGAGGATCTTCCTCTCCTTTAAAAACAATAAAAAAAAAAAATTTGACAAGTTACTGAATTAACAGGACAAAACAACAACGTAAACAACTCGTTATCCCAGAGCGAAGGTCCATTAGAAGATGTTGCTTGTTTTGTTGTGCCAGAGGCGAAGAATTGCACCGGCTAGGCTATGGTCACCTTAGAAAAGGTTGATGTTCTTTGGATTCCTGACAGAGGAATTCTGATATTCTTTGATGAAGAACATTCTTGCTAAATTATAAATGTATAGAGGCAAGAGTGGAAAGTTCTATGATAATCTTCAATGCTGCTTATGACAATGCTTTTTTTTTCCTTTACCGTTTATAGTCTTCGTTTGAACTTAGTTTAGTCCAAGTTGGTAGAAGGTGCTTCTTGTACTATGCATTCCATCTCCTAAAAACAATGCTGTAAATAATTTCAGTAAGGCACTGCCTATATGATCCTTTCAAATTGCTGCAAAAGTTCAAGCTCCGATACTTCTGTTGGCCATTCTACAAAGTTTGAAATGATGTTTCACATAAGTTCCAAGTTTTCTTCAAGAGACCAGAGAATATTTTTGTAGTCCAGAGCAAGCGATCCTTTCGTCAAACAAGACATGAAAAGTTGTTGTGTTTCTAATTTGTGGCATTTCTTTTAATATCACAGAAAGTTTGGCCAAGAAAAGATGGAAGCATTAAGAAGGTAAACAGCATCACATTTTCTCTACAAATAACCCTCGTAAGATTTCCATGTCGGTCAAATCTTCGCCAAGTGTCCTTGGCATATTGCGTGTTGTGCATCTTGCGTTGAACGACTAATCCTAAAATATAAAGTCTTTTGTATTGCTCTCAGGGAGTTGCGCCCTTCACAAACTTCTGTTTAGTCCTCTTTCTAACTGTGACTCATGTCTTCCTTGCAGTTTTATTCATCTTCTTCTTCGTCATCGTCAGAGACACCAACACAGGCACTACAGACTGGCTGATTGTCCATGCAATAGTACTGCTTGGTTTTCATCGGCTGCTTGCAGTCCTTTGAGAAGAAGGTAGTGCATTTTTGACTTATTGATCAAAAGTAATTGTAGTACTTTTGCCATTAGTGGAGTTAGTGATCAGCTTTGCAGTTAATCGAATCTATATTCAGAGCAAATCTAACTACGACGCGAAAGCTCATAAAAAAAAAAAAAGCTATTACAAGGCAAAGTGCTCACAGGATGGAGAAGGATAATTACGAAGGAAATAAACATAGATATCTACAATTGACCGTATATCCTTTAAGCTTCAAATTACACATAATATGCATTACTATGAATGCATCATTTTGCAGCCAAATTCAATTTGTGAGCAACAAAACACTGATTAGAGTATAAAGCTCTAATCCAAAACGAAGGAAAACACAAAAAACGAAAACAAACAAAAATGCTCGCCAAATGTTAATTTTTCGTTCTATTCATTGTACAACACACAACAAACGCGCACGAATATGTTAATATACTAAGAAGGATTATAATATATTAATATCAGTGACACGTCACTTGCGATTAAGTTGTCGAAGAAACTATCATATTATGCAACTAATAGCGTAACAGAGAGGATTCAGAAAAATAGACAGGTAGAAGAAGAGTAAGAGAGAGAGAGAGAGAGAGAGAGAGAGAGAGAGAGAGAGAGAGAGAGAGAGAGAGAGAGAGAGAGAGAGAGAGAGAGAGAGAGAGAGAGAGAGAGAGAGAGAGAGAGAGAGAGAAGCAGACTTACACAATACAGTACCACTAACACAAATACTTTGCATTAGCTATAAGGCAAAACAGAAGCTTATGACAAAGCAGAGTCTTTTGGTGGATTAGTAAATATCATGAAAATATTTTGAAAAACTTACCAACGTGTTACATGAATTAGACTAATATATATATATATATATATATATATATATATATATATATATATATATATATATATATATATATATATATATATATATATATATATATATATATATATGTCAAGCGAGTTTAAACACACCATGAACTTAAAATAAACTTGAAGGAAACGCTTAAATATTTGAATAAATAAACACTCAAACACATACACACAGACAATACATTCCTAATGACCCATTTATAAAAACAGTTTCACTTATACAAAAGCAGAAATACACTTAATTTCTAGTTCATTTTAAATAGAATATTCATATACAGAGATGAATACATTATTCATTTCATATATGGAGGAAAAAAAACGATTCATTCATTTCATATGTATATAAAAAAATCAATCACACATTACAAATGATCCATTAAAATGAAAACGAAAATAAATTCCTTACCTTTTCCGCCAAGGAAGAGCTGATGTCCAGAAGTGTTCAGAGGCAAATACTCATATTCTATTAATCGCACAATAACTGATCCTTACCTAATATCATTGGCTTAAGCCTTGATAGTCATAAAGCCTGACTTAAGCCTTCAGGTTGGTGAAGAATATAAAACTACTTTATAGTGTTCTTAATGAGGTAAGAATCGATCATTGTACCAAAATATACATAAAGTTAAAATGTAAAATATTCTACTGTCATTAAACTCGCACTTGGAAATGATTAATAGAGATTAGTTAGAATTTAGAAATTCTGGGACTCTTTTAATTAATTGTATATGTAGTTAGATCCTGCATCTGACACCAAACCCTTTCTGTCTTGACCCTAGGCTGGCACCAGGTAAATGTCTCTGGATCCCCAAGTGGACAGTCATAGAAAGAATCATTGACTATAGATGCTCCAGTGCGTGGATTAACAACAGTAAAATAAAACATTTTCAATGACATTAGCTGTGAAAGTAGTCGGCTAATGTGTGTGTGTTTTTTTTAAGTACTTACCCTGCAAACGAAACATTCTGGATGCCACTGAGCATTGAGAGCAGAGATGTAATTGTCCATGATGGGTGAGTTGCAGCCTCCACATTTGGGAGCGAACATGTTGAAGTAATCTTCGCGGCAATAGGGTTTGCCGTCCTTCTCGTGGAACCCGTCTTCGCCGAAGGTGTTGCCGCATTGTGCACAGAAGAAATGCTCTGGATGCCAGGTCTTGTCCAGTGCAGTGACGCATTTCTAAAGGAGTGGAAAGGTAGCCAAGGGGGGGGGGGGAGGCATGTTTAAGGAGTGTTTATGGATATGATACCCAGAATGCCAAGAATTCAGAGTAACATTCATCAGCGCCATCAGCAGTAGAAACAGTAGCATCAGCAGGATTCGTTGTCATAACATCAGTAGAGATGGAAAGGAAAGAAAGAGAGATTCTGAATTAGTATATCTATTACTTCTGGTAGTTAAGAAAAATGGCTGACGAAAACAAGGAATTTTGCTCCTCACCTTGATAATCAAGAAATATCACAAGAAATCCACTCTTAAAAATAAAAATAAAAAATTTGACAGATTTCAATGAGACCACTTCAAGATAAACATTCTGCAATTTTTATGTACTATTTAAATCCAAAAATATAATTCAATTCAATTTACCTGTTTTCCCCTGATGTAATTTTTATAATTTGAAATATAATTGAAATACCTTACACCATTCATCCATTATTACAAAAATACAAAGTGAATTTACCAGTACCACCTATAAACTGATTTAATATTACATGAAATGTAACAGAGTTTCCTAGTTTTTAGACAGACAAGCATCCTCCATATAAGATGCAAAATTGACAACAAAAAATATGAGACTTTGTTATTATTTTCAACTATTTATTTGATATAAACCTGCCAAAGTCATCCAATTCGCCCCATTTCACCCATCTTAATTCCTTGAGGATAAAGAAACACCACAATCTCCCCCCCCCCCACCATATTGCTAAGGTCACACACAGGTTTAGTGGGCAAAGATTATATGCCATGAGGCTCAACAGCCGTGGCTGGTTTTCCTCCCACTTCTTCATCTCATGGCAACCAAACAGCTCCAGTGCTCAGCATTCAGCCCAGAGATGGTGTGGGAATACCCTTTCAGCCAGCGCCACCCATTCACAATCTCTCTACGTTCATCACTATTGTTGAAAAGAGTTTGATTTCCTCCCGAGCCATTGTTTCTTGACTAAAAAAAAAAAACTCACGTCCAGTATAGGCCCGTTGCAGTAGGCACAGCGTGGTGAGAATAGGTTGTGGTAGTCGACTTCGCAATAGGGTTTGCCGTCTCTTTCGAAGAAGTTTCGAGTCCCCAGTTCTTGGTTGCAATGAGTGCAAGTGAAATGTTCTGGGTGCCAGGTCTTGCCCAAGGCTGTGATCACCTAAATGATAAAAAAGGTAAAATTCCTCTATTAAACATAACTATGGAGAGAATCAAAGTCTGGCCCTATTAACAAAAGTCAACGAAATGGGTAAACATTCTATATCAAAACATATGGTGAGGATCAGACTTTGCACTTACTTATGAGAGTTACCGAAATAGGTAAAATACCTGTCTGAAAACAAAGAAAGGGTCAAAATGAACCTATTAATACACACTAATTAATTTCTCTACCTGTCCAACGATGGGTTTGTCACAAGCGCAACAACATCCCTTTTGGGTGGTGGTAATTCCCTGCTCGGTCATGTGGCTGGCCAGGGACCCCAGCATACAATCCAGCTGGTTCACTGGAGGAGGCGTTGGCTCCTTTGGAGGCGTCGGAGTTGGCGTAGGACTCTTGGGTTTCTGTGGTTTGGCGTAAGCCGAATCTACCTGTGTCTGGAGACTGCTGGCATTGATCTGTTTGAGGGGGCAGATGGTCAAAAGTCTTAGTCAAGGTTATTGGGCATTAAATGTTTTCTTTGTATTATTTTGTACAATAGAGGTTGACGTCTTCCTTGGTTATTTTGATCACTCATTAAATAATAAATAAACAAATAACACTTAAAGATAAGGAACAGAGAATGAGTGTCTTATGCTTGTACCAAGAATAGCAAAGTTTAATATAAAGAAGACAAAGATAATGAAACAAAGTGATAATTATAGAGACTGGAAAAAAATATTGCAACCTTATTTTTGTGTAAAGCTTTTATTTTATCATGGAACGGTGTGAATCCTGTAAATTGTGTAAAAGAAATGGAGAGATAACATTGTAATTTGTTCTTATTAATAAAATAAATGAAAATAGAAAGAGAACAAACGAGGAATTTCCTCTATTCAAACAGAGAACACTAGTTTCAGGAATGTAATAATGACTGAAAGAAATGAAAAAAACGGGGAACAGAAGTTGGCGCCAACAGGCGAGGGGTTGCTAACGAGAAGACAAGTTAAGAATTAAAATAAGAAAAAGGAATAATTCTTTATAAGGGAAAGTTGAAATAAAGTTGGAAGTGGGTGGCTGTGACGGGACACAATTTATTATTAGTTATAACCTCAGGGTTGAAACAGGTGTACTGGAGGGTCTCCAGGTGAGCAAGGCAGGTGAGCATTAAGAGGGGAGCGTGGGAAGAGGGGACTGTAAGGAGGAACATGTTACAAAAAAACAGATAAAGAGGTGGCTGAAGGGAAAAACGATAAAATTGGTAAGCTATTTAGCATTAATGATAAAAAAAATGAGAGATGTAAGGAAAAATAGAATAATTATAATAATAATAATAATAATAATAATAATAATAATAATAATAATAATAATAATTAAGAATGGGATAACATAAACTTTATGAGGCAAGAATAGAGTATATAAACACAGAAAGGAATATATTATTAATGGGGAAAGAGAGCTGGTTATAGCATAAAAGACTGTGTAAGAATGAAAAAAAAAAAAAAAGGTTTAGGGAGTGAGTAAAGAGCCAATGTTTGGCACAGTTTCTCAACTCCCCAAGATGGAAATAAGAGGTTTGTAAAAGAGTGCCTATGGGTGGGTGGGTGGGTGGGTGTCTGGGCGTGATTGGGCGGGATGGTTAAGAGTGGGTTATAGAGATGGTGGAGGGATTTGGTAAGAGTCAGAAAGAGGGAGGAAATGGTGGAGGAGTTGGAGGGTGTGAGGGAGGGTAACACCTCAAAAACTTTACAGTGGTTTTCTGAAGCTAAGATTAGAGAATTCTTAGATGACCCTTATGTGCCCTTGCTGTTGGTGCTGGAATTGTTTGCAATCTATTGCTGAGGGAACAATCATCTTTTCTTTTCTCTCGTCTTCACACATTTAACTTCTAACCCATGATAATTATTCTTCCCCACATTCTTCTCATGTCTCTCTCTCTCTCTCTCTCTCTCCTTTCAAAAGGACAGACATTACTATGTATAAAACTTAAGATCTCTCTCTCTCTCTCTCTCTCTCTCTCTCTCTCCTTTCAAAAGGACAGACATTACTATGTATAAAACTTAAGATCTCTCTCTCTCTCTCTCTCTCTCCTTTCAAAAGGACAGACATTACTATGTATAAAACTTATCTCTCTCTCTCTCTCTCTCTCTCTCTCTCTCTCTCTCTCTCTCCTTTCAAAAGGACAGACATTACTATGTATAAAACTTAAGATATCTATGTCATTAAAACGCAAATAACTGTATTCTTAATACACTAATGTCAGCTATTTCAACTTATATTTATATTAAGTCATGTCTTCGGTTCCAATACAAGAGACCATAAATTACTGTCTTAAGGAAAGAAAAATAATTTAAACCTAGTTTTAATCACATTTACGTGAATATTTTAGCATCTACTGTGAATAAATTTCTTAATTTTAACAGACTTAGTTTTTACTTTTGAAAACTTTTGGATTTTACATCAATGACAACAAACAAACAACTCGGAAATAGAATTTGAAACAATAAATATAATATGCGTCCAAGAACACGTACTAAAATCCAAAAATCAATTAAAATAAAAATCTTGCAAGGTGTAACACTATTTACATTTCTACAAGAATTCCTTCAGTTTTCCCTCAACCACAGTAACATACGCGTGAAATATTCAGCCATACGCAATTAAAAGATATGTCGAATTGTGTAAACAAAATCAAAAGAATCCAAACAGGAAGATTTCTGAAATCCACGACTGAAGAATTTGAACGTAGGTAAATAGGTAATCCTGAGCGTAGGTAAAATCCAGATATAGGTATGAGAGGGTGCTTCGTCTCCCACTCCCCTCACCTGTGCCAGCCAATGGTTGCTGCGGCACTGAGATACAAATGGAACTTCACCCTGTATATAAGGCCATCAACCACCCTTTCAACTCCCCCTTTCCTTTCCTTCGCCTCCTCCTCCTCTTCCAATATTAAGTATTATTTACTATAATCTATTACTACTATATATATATATATATATATATATATATATATATATATATATATATATATATATATATATATATATATATATATATATATATATATCTGTATTGAACTGACTTTTACTATTGGAAATAAGTATTACTGTGAATGTTACTGTTTAATGACTATATATTACTATCAATATCTATTTTTCAGTGACCATCTATATATATATATATATATATATATATATATATATATATATATATATATATATATATTCTAAAAAACTACTACTAATATCAAATATCTATATTCATGTAAGTATTACCATTATAAGTCTATATTTAACTGACTATCCTTATTAAATATCTATATTACAGTTACTACAGCAATGATATGTCTATAATCTACTATCGCATACCAGTATTCTAGTAACTATTACTAAGTGTATATGCTATTAACTATTACTATTAAATATCCACATCTATATTCCAATAACAATTACTATTACTTATCTATATACCAGTAATTACTACTATTATATATCTATATAGCAGAGACTTAATGTTAAATGTCTATAAACTAATAAATAAATAAAATAAATAAACATATTAATAAAACCATATTATATCCCTTTCAAATAAATATAAAATAATCATAAAACAAAACTTAACAAGAAATAGATACTATAATAAAACATATCTGATATAAAAAATACCACTTTAAAATAATATAAGGTACTTAAAATCAAAATACATAATATTACTTTCTGATTTAAAACGAATTACAAGATTTAATCAATTGCAAATTCTCTCTCTCTCTCTCTCCCCAAGCTCCTGACACTCCCACCTCCAACACGTAACAGCTGTTTGATTTCCGTCTTAATATTATTATTATTATTATTATTATTATTATTATTATTATTATTATTATTATTATTATTTAGATTGTTTATCTTAGGTTATTATACAATAGATTAAGACAATGAGATAGACAACATTACTGTAATAGCACCGATTTTTTTTTCCACAAATACGAATCTTATATTCATACTGAGACTGAAATTATAAGTCCATGAGAATATCTAAAAAAAAAATCTAGGGACAAAAGGGATAATGAAAGTAGGGGTGATAGGGTCCCTTGTTTGGTAATCTCTGTCAACTCAGCAATTTCAGTGAGTAGTAGACCATTAGATGTATAGAGGTGTGATGAAATAGTATCTTCACTAGTACGAAAATTGTGAACCGCAGTAACGCAGTGATTATAGAGCTATCGACTTAGGATGTGACAAACTCGAGTTCGACTCCTATCTGGTGCCTAAAATAACAACAATGGTACGATAACTGATAACGCCAAAAATATTGGTTTAATAACTCTCTCTCTCTCTCTCTCTCTCTCTCTCTCTCTCTCTCTCACACACACACAGTTCAATTCTTGGTTTTGTATCCATTTGAAGCATTATTTGTATGAACTCATGTAATGTCTGACGCCTTGGCGCAATAAATTAATAAAATAATAATATAATCTCTCACACACACTTTGGCAATTATGATAAACCAAACCCTCGCAAGTGCCAATTGAAAGATTCACGAGGAATATAAAGTATAATTTGTTAGGAAAATATTATCAGTTTGACACTGTTGGGGGGGGGGGTTCGTCACGGAAGGGAAAAGGAGGAGAGATGGTGAAATAAATAGTGTAATTCACAATGCAGATAAACATAAATAACAGAGAGAAGAAGCAAGATTAATGATAAAAAATATAAAAAAAATTGCAAAAAAAAAAAAATTGTAAAAATATAAAAATAGGAAAAAAAAAAAAAGGACGTGATTACCTAATTGTGATTACCTACTTGTGTTTACGGGAAAGAGCCCAAAGCTCGTATCTTCCCGTCTCCTGATCGGTTCCATTATATACTGTGTATTTATACATGTGTATTTAAGTAAAAACATGAATATATACAACTTGATAAATAGATAACACGAGAGATAAAACAGAGGAAAAACAAGCACATACTAAGATAAATAGAAGTATGGAAACAATATGTAAAGAAGATACGTGTATATATGTATGTGTACATGTGCATATAAATATAAATATGTACATAGATTGATAAAATAATCAAATATGTGTAAATCAAATACTGCCAAGAAAAAAAATAATTATAATTAGCATTATAATCACATTGAAATCATTAATATATTTGTTTGCAATATTAGCGACAAAGGCATATAAGCTTAATTTTTATATATATATATATATATATATATATATATATATATATATATATATATATATATATATATATATATATATATATATATTTTTTTTTTTTTTTTTTTTTTTTTTGCGATAAGACTTACCTGCACAATCTATTACATGTAAAACAAAAACAAAAATCAAATTTTGCATAATTTTACCTTATATGATTTATATGGAATTTAATTATATATATATATATATATATATATATATATATATATATATATATATATATATATATATATATATATATATCCCCTAATTTTACTAGTGCTAACAAGGCCTATATTATAACAATTTAACTTATTTTTTTTTATTCCCCGAAATTCCACAAAAGTAACACAAGGAACTCTGTGTTATTTGAAAATCGGCCATGAAGACTAATGTCAGCAGGATATATTTTTCAACCTAAACAATTTTCAAATACATAAATATATCAAAAATATAAATGAAATATACATATTCATATTGATAATATAATATATGGTTATTATTCAGTATTAATATTCAAATTACCACCATGCATTTAACACCTCAAAAAAACCATGTTAATAATCAACCGGGTAAAATATCTGTATATGATGTTTTCTTTGGCCTAAATAAATAAATAAATAAATAAATATATATATATATATATATATATATATATATATATATATATATATATATATATATATATATATATATATATATATATATATATATATATATATATATATATTACAATGGAGACTGTAAAAGACTGAGTTCGTTCTGTATTATTAAGTAAAAAAATATTGTAGGCCTAAATAAAATAAAATATGACACCAGAGACAGATATATCCATCTCAAAATCAGTTGATAAAATACTTAATAATCTGAAATTATATCTAATTATATATTTTATGACAAGTACCACAATACCAATTTAAATCGCTTAAAAATGTTAAATCAATATATAAATACAAATTGATATCTAAAGTTCATCATGACATTCATACGGAGTATGTTCAAGTACTATGTAAGACTTTTCCATACTTATAAACAATTAACAATGTAATGTACAATGTACATTTCAACCTAAAATATCTGTCTTAATCATAAGTGGAATTACAGTCATCATTTTTAACATAAAATGTAAACAATAACTGGCATGATATACCAAATACAAAAATCAATGTGATAGGCTGTATTCATCTGTACAAATTCAAAACCCTCAAGGCATTTGAATGATCTGGTACTTCAAGAGAATTCAAAATAGTTCATATGTAGAATGGCGAGCTGAACCTCTCCGGATTCGTGTAATGTATATACCTGTCAATAGTTTTCTGCGGGCACGTGTAAACAGATGAACACAAAATCCATTTAGTATATCACCATACATTCAACAATAACAGTGTGTGGCAAGGGCAGTCCCATGATAGGCCTTCAATGTGTTGTGGTGGTAGCCAAAAGAGATCCACATGTGTGTTGTGGGGGTAACCTTAAAAAAGGCCCACTGTCAGTGCAACAGTTTATGCAGAGAGGATAAACAAACAGGAGCCATAAACAGAAGATAAACACTGCTGAAACACTTTTGCCTTTCATGCCCATTTCTAGATTTATGGCACTTAATGACCTAGATCCATCATGTGTAGATGTCTTTCAGCTTGTGAAAGTTTCAAGTGTTCTGTCTTACACGCTCTGAAGAAATGTTATCCTTGGAAAGCCATGTGTACACTTTATATGGCAACCAGCTCGAAAAATGTGATTATCTACTCTGCAGAAAAAAATACAAATCTTACCAATGTTTCTCAATAAAACATTTTAGTTTGTAACTAAAATAATAACATTAAAAAATGTATTAGATGTAGTTTCTTGACAAAACATTTACGTTTGAAAAAAGTAACATGTGGTTTCTAAACACACATAGGTCTGTGGAAAAAATGAAAAGAAATTTAAGTCCTCGGAAGAACTGGGAGAACTCTGACTGCAATAAATCAATCTGTTTTACTCAATGATATTCAAACCCAATATTGATTATAAAAGTTATCTTTTAGAATATTTAATGTATCTAACCCCATGTGAACTGTATTCAAAAGTAGCAAACATACACATATTTGTTTTTATGTACCCTTACAGATGTACAACTCAAGTGGACACGCCAGATTCGGAAAGCTAAGCACCCCTAACTTGCGACACCAAAGACCACCAACTGGTCAAAACCGAATAAGCAGTAAACTTTGCATTCATCAATGAATAATATGTACAATTACAAGCGAGTGTTGCGTGTATGGATTTGTTGAAACACTATAGGATCGAATACTCCTGTTTGCGTTCTGACATATAATGAATATTAGTAATTACCGAAGTTAATTGTAATCTTTAAATTACCGAAGTTAATTCTAAAATTACAGAAGTTAATTGGTTTCTTGTAATTAACTTTACCATTTTCATCATCGTTCACGAAAATATTAATGTAGTTACGGTAAAATAGTCCATAATATAAAACCACATAGAGACTAAAACCAACAAAGACCATCATTACCAGCACCAAAGTGAGATAAAATTACTGATACATTCTGTGAACATTCAAAAGTTCTCTTCTCAAGTTAAAAGATAGGAATACAGGCATGTTATTGGGAAAAAACGACAGAAATACCGGCATATTACTAGGAAAAAGGAATGTACCGACTTGCAAAGGAAAAACTAAAGTTGTCTGGTTATGGTGGAAACATGAAAAAGGTGTATCAAAATGGGAAACTTGGTGTGCATCCACGGTGGCATTTAGTCAGAGTGAATATGATCAAATGAAGTCAGTTGATTGGGGAAAAACCTGCACAGTATGGATCAAAACTTTGGGCCACTAGTCCGTGTTTGTGATGCTAAGCATTTGTGGTATATGGGACCTTTGAATTATCTATGTGAGTATACCTTATATCTGTTCTTGAGACAAACCTGCAAAACAAGGATCAGAATAGGACCACTGGCCAAACTTTTCTTTAATTGGGTCACCATAGTGTAATTCATGGAGCAGTAAGGCCTATTTAAGAAGAAACATTGGTATGAATAAAATAAAGGAGCAAATAAAACTCCGTTTATGAGGGATATAAGTTAGGAGTGAATCGAAATGACATTATGCCTTATTTGTGAGGTCAGGGAACCCGGTATGAAATTTAGTGGGGCAGGACATCTGAATTCTGAAACACTTTCCATGGAAGCAAAGCGCGTCAAGAATCGAAATGAAACTACTGATCCCAGCGTATGGAGAAAATATCTAAAGGGAACAGCTCAAGGGGGTCAGGTCAGTAAGGTATGAGTCTTGAGGAAACAAATGGAACATGTTTATGGAGGACAGCCAAACATGAGCTTAAAGGGAACTACTAAGCCAATTAACGGGGAAAATAAACATAGAATGAACCCACATGGAAAATACATATGGTATGAATTAAAAATGGGAAAAAAAGCTGATCATGTGGCCAATAAGTATGGCAAAGCTTAAAAGAACAACTGAATTCTTGTGTAACGGAGGTTAAAGCATACTTAAACTCTAATTGGAACATGTGAAATCTATTTATGGGAGTAAAACAAGCTACAACTCCACATGGGAGACTTGAACTCGAAATGGGGTAATAAAACATGACATGGCTAAGTGGGGCAAACACTATTTATGGGAAAATTCTGCACAGTGTTAAACTGTGAAAGGGCACGAGATCTTCGCTTTTGAGGTGAAACATTGATATGAAACAAACAAGGTATGAATCGAAAGAGGAGAAACTGAAAATTATATATTTTAATCATTCTGATATTTTTAAAACATAAAAGAAAACTAGAGAGTTAGTGATAAGATATGCACAGAGCTTGGACTGAATAAAACACGACTCCTTTCCATATATCTTAATTCTTACCAAGTTTTATTTTATGGATAGTGATGTATTAGAAGATAAATGCTAAATATTTTTTTCAGTTATTTAAGAGGCTGATGCAATTATACTATAGTGAGATATATACTAGGTTGTGTAGGAAGTCAAAGCAAAAAACTTGACTCTTTGTGGGAGGAGAATACAAAAGTGCAAAATACTTGACTCTTTGTGGGAGGAAAATACAAACCTGGGGATTTCCAGTTCCCTTTCTCCACCAAATAAAGTCGACTTTTACAAGCAGGGGAACACGGAGTTTTTTTTTTTTTTTTTACTCAGCCCCCCCTTATAAAGGGGATTATGGCCTTTGTGTATAGTCAGTGTGGAATGTGCAAAAATCCATCTATACAGTGATATGCTACAGAAGCAACTGAAGATGTTACGCCAAAAAAAAAATGGGTCATGAAATGAGAAGAGAACCATTCGAATATTCAGGCATTAAAAATAACTCACCAATTTCCTGACAAGGGCTGGACTCCTGAGCTTCTCTTGATTCTGAGGGATGGTATGGAATAAAAGAAAAGAAAAGAAAAAAAAGAGGGGTAAAGAGACAATGAAATTAATGAAGGACATGTCAAAGGATATACTAAAATAATATTCCTCTATACAAGCATTTCTAATACAGTAATGGCGCCCGAATAATGATTATGGATTAAGCAAAATTACTGCCTATGGATCAACCAACACAATGATCTATAGGGTAAAATCTACCTGTACTAAAATCACAAGCAGGGGTGAGTAACATATTATCTAAGATGGAGGGAAGGGTCAGTCAAGATACACTAGAGACATATGACCTATAATCTGGCAAGCTTCGAGCTGGAGAGGCAAGCATGCTTGCCGGATTCCAATTCAAATGAAACAACAATTCTATCAATATGAAGTAAAGGTCAATAGTACTTAAGGGAGAAGTGGATTAATACATACAAAAGAACTGAATCACTTTTGAAAACGGGTTGATGGAAATCTGATTTGGAAATTAAACATTTATTTTATAAGCATAACCATGAATTTGTTTCTGAATTAAATAGCAAATAAATAATTTGGAAACAGCAAATGCTGCGACTGAAACAAGTATATTAACCCAGTGAAATATACTAACCCAACTAACATATTAACCCAATTAAAGGCAAATGAAATAGGAAATCCCATTATTGTATGAAAAAGTGTAAAAATATGATTCCAGTTCTTATGCAAGGGGGGATAAGGTGAGGTAGCATGAGGGGGCTGTATTTGGCAAATATTTGGGGCTTTATTCACTAACATATCTATACGCATCTTAAGGTAAATTTTAAATCTCAAATTAAATATTTATTAATATTTCAAAAAGAAAAAATCAATGAAAAATCTCTCATCATATAAATATACATACTTGCGCATACAATAGCCTAATTACTCTCACTGTATTGAATATTACGTATATGATCTCTAATATAAATATTTCCATAAAATTATATTCTCACATACGTGTATATCAATCTCAGCAAAAAATTCAGTAAATCTGTCATTTCTTAAAGATATAAAAAGCAATACAAAAAAATAAAAACTCCCATTTAATATCACTGAATTCATAAGATAATGTTTGGATAAGACGTCATGCTAATGTTTACATCTTGACTCATAGGCCATGATGCTTTCCACCTGGTTCTTAAGAGTCAAAGTCCTATCAAAACATTACTAAAATTGAATTTATAATTCGTTTGATTCTTTGAAGCGGGAAATTAAATATTGGGTTCAGTTAAGAATGATGTAATGTGCGAATATGTGAATATATAATTCGCTTAATTCTTTGAAGCGGGAATCTAAACATTAGGATCTGTTAATGCAATGTAATACGCGATAATGTGAATTCATTAATCGCTTGATTCTTTAAAGTAAGGAATTATAGTTTAAGAGGAGCTAAGAAGATGGTAATATACAATTATGTAACTTTATGCTCAGTTCAATTCATGTGAATAAGGAATTATATTTTAAGAGGATAATATATTCTTATGTAAATTCATAATTCATTCGATTATTTTCAATTAAAGAATTTAATCATGTGACCAAGTATGTCATACGATATATGGGATTTATAATTCGATCGATTCTTTTAAGCAAGGAAATGAAATCTTATGTAAATCTTATACTAACTTCGTTACTTTATAAATAAAACAAAAATTTCTTTAACAACTTGATTCTAATAACTCCAAAATGCTCAACAGCATCCATAATTGTTCTAGCAAGTAGCACAGAGGTTTCCTACGTCTCCTAAACCTCCAGTGGTACAAAAGTATAAGGTCATATGTATACTGATGAACTATCTTAGTAATGTAAGTTCGAATCCTATATACGGGTAATTATATCAATATATTTTTATGGAACTTAATTCAAAATAAATATATATTCTTAAGATTAAAATTTACAAATTCTAGAAGCTAATAATGTTAAAACTACAAAATTTTATATCTAAAATAGTAATAATTATCATTACTAATTAAGTACTAATTAACTAAAGGAAATGTAAGAAGGAGATGATGTAGGAAAGGGAGAAGGATTACTGTATAGAAATAGAAGTAAATAAACTAAAAAATAATGCAAAATTAAATAAAAATATGATGAAAATAACAGACAACTAAAATATATAAAAAATAAATCAGAAATACATCACAATAAGAAAATTAAAATATAAGTCATAAATAGACAATAACAGATAACTAAAACAAAAAACAAAAAAACACAGAAATAGATCACAATACGAAAATAAAAACACAACTATTTTACAAAACTATTTAAAATAAGAAAATTAAAATTGCCAAGAGAAATGTCTCAAAACAAAGATAAAGTATATTAGAAATATCTAAAAATAAGAAAATAGATTAAAGTAAGTAGATAAACATAAATAATTCTCTATACTAAGTAAATGAAAAACTGAAAAAAACAACAACCATGCAATATCAAGAAAAGAAATAAGAGAAAAAGAAAAAAGAAAAATAAACTTAAAACTTCATAAATTTGTAAAACAAGACACACACAAAAAGATAACAAGCAAAAAAAATAAATAAATAAAATAAGATTTAAATATATAAAGAAAAAATTTTGTAGAACTAAATATTTTTTTCACATACTCGTGCATAAACAATATACATGTCAATGCACTCACTAGCCTTACAATAAGCAATTTCACCAATACAATATACAATAATACAACTAATATCCTACAAGTATAGAACTAACATCCTACAAGTATACAACTAATATCCTACGAGAATGGTTATGGCAAGACAATATTACATATACAGAACTTCAAAATTTTCACTGAAAATAAAAGAATTTAAATTTCAGAAACTGTATTATAAATAAAAAACAATGTCATGTATTTACTCACTGCTGTCCAACTGGATTCCATTAAGATACATTAATTAAGGAAAAATGCAAAACTATATGGTGATTGAAAGTCCATGCAGTCTTTTTTATTTCTTAATTAATACCTTTGAAAGGAGTAATCCTAATATTTTTTTGTTCTTAGTAAAATGACTTAAAAGATTAATTAGATTTAAGCTAAAAAGCAAAACTATTTTGTGATTCAAATACTATATTATTATTTTTTTTTTCAATAATCTGACTTAATGGAGTAATGAAGTTCAGTTTACATAAAACTTAAATATTTTTTATCACTGAAAAAGTCTTGCCAATCTTGAAGGAAGAAAGATGTATTTAAAAAAAAAAAGAGAAGAAGAAGACTACACGACATAAAACACTACTTCGTGCAGGGCAGTGATGGCGCAGGCGGCAGTGTGCGGGTGAGAAGGGCTAAAAGAATTGGCATAAATACAAAAATCGTGACGTATGAGAAGATCGGAAGGTACAGTACATGGAAAACGTTGAAGACGAAATAAAATAAGGGAATAAAATAACAGAATATCCACGAAAAAGTTATCGAAATTACGTCTTTCTGGTCAGTTACGATGGAGGGAAAACCGAGATAAAATATATATACGGAAACGTGTTTAAAACAATACGAAATATACACACGAAATGACTGGTCGAGAACGAGTCTCATTGATGAATAAATAAACACAAGATAGAAGAACAATTATAACACTTTAGATTGGTCGAAAAATACGTCTTGGTGAAAAAGACTGGTCGAAAATGCGCCCATGTCTAAGAGTAACTAAATATAGAAAAATAAAAAACAATACAAGATCCTTGGAAACACGAAGGTAATGACAAAGGCCCAATTTCTTAAAAAGTGTAAACCTAGGATACCATATTGTTAGTTAGCTAGACACACACCAATGGATTTCATAGACGCATCTGACGCGGTTCTGTGTATGGCTAGGATCCCCCATGGGGGGATCCTAGTCATACACAGAACCGCGTCAGATGGTATCCTAGGTTTACACTGTTTAAGAAATCGGGCCAAAGAACGAATGGACGAAAAATACACATCATCTCTAGACAGAACGAAAAAAGACGAAGAATACACAAGCAAAATCACATATCATTAGACAATACTTGCCCAATGAAGAATTAAAAGAGTTAATACCTTTTCCTATCAATAAAATAAGAATATCTTTTAACAATGACAAACACCTGGTAAGCAATACAACATAGAAAAAAAGGACTAATTATTATGTTTAAGAATCACAAGACGCTTAAATTAATCACTTCTTTTTTCACAGAAAAAACAAAATTCATTAATTTGACCATGACACATAACTTACAAACAACAACAACAAAAATAATGCGGAAAGTTTTCTTGTCAGTGAACAAAAAAAAAAAAAAAAAAAAAAAAATCCGGTGCTCCAGAAGAGACAAAATATACTAAAATTACTTACACAGGACTTTATGAAATAATTATCATTAAAAAAAAATAAAAAAGCAGACTCGGCACCAAACAAAATAAATAAATACATAAACACATAAATAAATAGCAAGATATTTTCAAACTAAATAATGTTCACACCATTTCACTCCCAAAACAACGAAGGAAATTTTGCTGTATTTACGTATGACATACATAAAAATTACATACATACATAAAAATTACATATACATAGAACAAATACAAACAAAAATAAGGACATTAACAGTCGACCAACCAAAACCAAAAGGTATGTATGCTTGCTGTTTGTTTGTTTTTTGGCATTTTTACACATGTATACAAGTTGTTTCATATTTAATACATAGTTCGCTGTGAAAAATATAACCTAAAAACATTTTCTACAGTTTTCAAATTATTAACCATATTTAGCTATTTAAACTCTATTCGTTATAATAATATTAAAAAAATTCATTATTGTTATTAGATTCATGCACTGTTATATGATGAATCAAAAATGTTCACTATAAGTCGACCCGTGAATATATAAAGACTATTTATTCTATATATATTAATTAATACTTTTCTAATTTATTTAATAAATAAAAACTTTTTAACACGATAAAACCACAAACACACACACAGACACACCACTCGAGTAATTAAAATATATTTCCACCATTAAATCCTTCTGTCCATCTAACTGTCAAATTAATAGAAATAAAGATATGAATTAACAGAAAAGTTGACGAGAAAGAGAGAACATCAATGGACAATAGGAATCAATGGCACATTTAATGATAAAAAAAGAGTGTCATGCATCTTAAAAAAGTCTTTTAGTGTTTAACAGCCCAAATACAAAAGGCTTTAGACTAAACTGCGGTTAGACTGTAAAGGATATCCGCGGTCACTCCAAAGGAAAGCTGAGAAGCACAAAATGGCGCCCAGCAACGGCACTCAGATGCAAAATGGCCACTACATCGTTTATCAGCTTTTTTTTTTTTTTTAAATTGCCGCAGTGCCAAGACGGATGTACTCACTTTCTCGGAGACACATGGGAAATCTATTTCCCTGACCTCATATTTGGAGGCATCGGTCACCCACCGATATTCTGCATCGTTGCGCTTGACTGGACCTCCCGATGGGGGACGGTGGAAAGGATCCTCTAACGGGTTCTGTAAGACGAACCCATCCCAAAATCCAAATTATGCTTCAATATTAAATAATCAAATATCATACCATTTCATACAGAGGCACTGAAAACTGTAACAATGAACAATATACATGATCACAATCATATTCTAATTTGAACCAAAGTATATTTACAGTAATGCCCATTTTTTTGTTTCACAGTTAACTAATGTACAGCTAATACTACATTTAGTCTATTAGATATGCTAAAGTATATTAGCAAAATAGATCTAGTCTTCACACTTTTCATATCTCGCGTTATACTTCTTTGAGTCAACATTAGACAAACCATTAAGGGCATAAGCTTCACTGTACATAGTTCATATTAAGGGCCAGGTAGGCATACCCAGATTAACACAATGATGTCAGGGTTAAGGGAATGACACTTAATATTTCCACAGATGATTAAGGCTCATGGATTATGATGAAAACTGGAATCTATGAGGTATTGAGTGGGTATGTTTCCTGGAATTCATTAATAGTTAGTGTTTTATGCACTAGCCACCACTAAATGCAATGCATGAGTTATCTACACTATATATGACTGACTTCCGTTACTCTTTACTAGTCTTCAGCTAAGTGAGTTATGTTTGGTGGCAGCTGATCCTTGCAAGGATTCTCTAGTTCTTTGAGGTCAGATAGCATGGCTACATTCTGAAGCCATCCAGCCTAAAGCCACCTGGTTCCATTTTTTTGGTAGGGTTCAAAGGTGGTGATTGGGGTAGGAAGGTTTGCTAAGCTTCACTACTCACGTCAGCTAACTGCTGTTGTGGAATGTAATGCCCACGACCTACCCCAGTAGGCACTGGAATCAACACTGGAGAACCAAAGACGTAGGCTTCGGGAGGAAGAGGGGATGCTGAATACGCCCTTGGAATGGGTGGACGAGGTGGAGGAACTGCTAAGACATCGGTATCATCAGGTGGAGGTGGTCGAGGAGGTGCTGCTCGAGTCAAAGTATCACTCTCCACATCTGTAACCACAGCTGATTTCTTCTTGAAGTTGGTCATTCTCTTCGAGGAATCTTTCTTGGCCTCGACCGCAGGAGACGGAGGTCGTTTTTCAGCGCCCGTTGGAGTTGCACGTTGGGGCACGGGCGATTCTTGAATGATCTGGCTCTCAAGGTCTTGTATATCTCCTTTCTGTAACCACATGGCTTTACCAACTACGTACTTACCATTAATATACATTGCCATACAACATTCATACAATGGCACTGATACAACAATGTTCAGTACATAAAAAACAGAGTCGTCCAGATGTCAACTTTTTGGCAAACAAACGTGAGAAAACCTCAACAAATACATTTAACCAACTAGGTAATTAATCATAAAAAAGCGGCTGTTTGAACAACAATACAAACTAACCATGACACACACATAAAAACAAGAAAAAAAAACACCTGAACTCCCCTAACACAATTTGTCTTCATTACACCTCTTCTAAGCGACAAGAGGAGCTCAAAGGCGTCTAAAATCTCCTTATATCGTTTAAAAATCCAAAATTACCGATAAATTATTAAATAAATTATAAATCTAGAAAAGTGAATAGATTATCCAACAAATTTAAATTGCTTGCATCATCCATTCTGAATATATCACACTAATGCAAAAAAGAAAAAAGAAAAATGAATCACGCAAGACCCATGAGGATATGGCCACATCAATCTTTTGTACCCAAAAACTACTGAGAAGTCCAGTACAGCATCACAAAAAGTTCAAATGGTACGCATAATATATATGGAAAAAAAAGCATAAATTTTTTTTCTTCTTATTAATAGTTCAAATGGTATGCATAATAGCATAAGATATATATATATATATATATATATATATATATATATATATATATATATATATATATATATATATATATATATATATATATATATGGAAAAATAAGCATGAACAGTATTTGCAATTAAATTTTCTGTTATGAAGGGCGCGAAAAGCTATACCAATTCATACTGAAGAAATAAAGTTCCAGAGAGCAAATTGGACAAAGCCCATAAAATCGACTCACGTTCAAAAACATTTCATCATTATGTAAGCGATAGAAAAACGACAAAATATAGACAATATACAAAGAAATTAAAGGCAACGACTGAAACATATTTAAATAAATATGTAAAACAGATTTTTCAAAACCAACACCTCGATATGGAGAAACCAGATAAAATGTAACCAAATCTGACCAAGAATAAAAAACCGAATATCATTAAAAACACGAATACACTCTTAGTCATTACTATACAAAATAATTATAGATGTAAGATATAGAACCAGTCCCAAGGAAAAAAAGAAAGGGGTAACATAATGTCTCCATGGCCCGATTTCTTAGACAGTGTAAACCTAGGATACCATACTGTTAGTTAGCTAGACACACACAAACGGATTTCATAAACGCATCTGATGCGTTTATGAAATCCATTTGTGTGTGTCTAGCTAACTAACAATATGGTATCCTAGGTTTACACTGTTTAAGAAATCGGGCCCATGAATAAGACAAAAAATTATCCATGAAAAAGTAGCCTCAGGACACATTAGTTATAAATAAAAAAAATTGTCCATTAAAGACATGAATAATATCAATAAATAAATGATTAATAAGATTACAAATACTTATCTTAATTTCCTAAGTAGTCACTCCAGACATAAATTTCTTATTAATACATTCTATAGCCCTCCAACTCTCGCCTCGTGACATTCAAGAGAAACAATATACTACAAAATGATTTTATGCTTACAAGGAATATGTTATCACTACATCAACTTAAATACTATTATAACACTAGGTTACTGGGAGGTATATACAATCAGAGCTAATGCATATAAGTTCCGACATTCCGCGACCAACAGACAACGCGATGATGACGAGCCACCCGACCACTAGAGGGGCCACTGCGTTACAATTGCAACGGCTCATGAAAAAGTGACAGAGCTCATTATATTAGCTTTGGTGTGATACTATGTGACAATTTCTTAACCAGAGCTAATATATAAGAAAATTTTTATACAGTGGCACCTCTAGCGGCCGGGTGGAGCATTAGCATTGTCGTCTGCTCTTTGCGGGGTGACGAAATTAAAACGTAGTAGTACTGATACAACTGTACAGGATTAGTTAAAACAGAGTATGTGTGATAAAGCCATCTACCAATAAACCTTTTTAAACTAACGATACATAATTATAGAAATAATTTGTTTTACTGCAGTTTATACAAAGCTAGTACAACCTGTGAAGAAAGCCTATAAATTAACACTGAGAGCAACATTTATAAATTGTAAATACTGGAGGTATATTTAACAGTCAAACTTACAGGCCCATCACGAGGGAGAGGATCTCATATAATTAAAAACTGGCAAGATTACAGAATTCTTTTCAATACATCACAAGACATACTGATAAAAAAAAATAAGAGTAATTAAAAAACACCTTGCATCTAGAATAAACTGGGTCTATAATACACAGGGGACATCAAATTAAGTTAAAAGGAAATCATATTATTCTAAGCCTATTTTTCTCGACTGTTCTCGCTCTTTCTCTCTCTTTTATATCCTCCACCACGCCTACAAGCTGCGAGGGCAGGAGCCAGCCAAAGACGGCGCCAGCATCAGCAACAAGCTATTTCAAAGAAGTATAGACAAGAAGTAACCAACCACCAACTGGTTTTGGCTTTTTTATCTTCTAGGTAATAACCGGTTAGTCGTGTGTATGGAAAATTGGTTTCTTGGTAACAAAAATAAAAGTAGTGAGTTAAGTTTTATCTTGGTATTAATAGTTGGTTTTCTCGTAGGAAAAGTAAATTGTTCAATTTTGGTTAGAAATTGTTGGTTTGCTTGAGGGAAAAGAGCGTTGGTTTTGAAAATGAATATTGTTTTCATTTTTCGTTAGAACAGTGAAAAGCTTTTTGGTTGGGAGTATTAAAAACTGCTCTACTTGGGAAGAGAAAAATCTGATTTTGTTAGTGAATTTAGTTTTGATTTTACTATAGACAAAACTAAGAATTATTGCAAAGGCAAATATATTAATGGTGTTAGACTCAAGATTTTATTATGCATTACCATAGCAATCAGATTTTAAAACAGTATCGTGATAATTAATATAAATTTTGTTATTCATGAAGTTTGAACTCTTTCTGAACTAATGTTGAGATTGCAAATAAGAAAGATGTTAGGAAAGTGAGCTTAAAAAAAATGTATAAATAAAATTATGATGTATAAAATGTTATTTTACTTTTTAAGTTTAAGCATTAGTGAGGTTAATATATAAAAATTCCCAAAGAAGAATGTGTATCCCACTGGTATTAATAGTATTTGTTAATGCTTATATTACTGATGATACACTGTGACAGTGTGTGTTTTTTTTTAATGTATGTATATTGCTTCACCCACTATTCATATTCAATGAATGAATTAAAACGCAATATGAATCGTCATATAGGTTAAAAGCATAATATACATGTATAATACATATGTACAAACACATATTAAGTTATTGCAAAAGACACTTGAGTGTGTGTATATGTACGTATAGATTTCTGTGTTACTGTGTGGATGTATAAAGTGCGTATGTAAGTGTGTATACTTACACATAAGTAAAAGTTCCTAAGAGTAATTGTTAAGATTTTATTGAATGTTTAAAACTTAGTAACTATATATATATATATATATATATATATATATATATATATATATATATATATAAATATATATTATATATATATATATATATATATATATATATATATATATATATATATATATATATATATTTAGTATTGCATAGAAATTCAGAGAATTTCTCTTTTGGTTATAATTGTCCAAACTATAAAGAAACAAAATAAAAATTAAATATAAAGTTCGGAGCTTCGGGTACATGCTTTTTCGAATAAAATAAAAAATGCGCTTATTGTTGAAATAAATTTGCAATCAAACTAAAATTAGAAAAATCACGGTGAAAAGAAAAGAAAGCAATAAAACATATATGAAATTCCAAAGCCTTTAAAACATTTAAAAAACTTATTAATTTCTTTTTCTTCCTTCCGAATCAATATGTCAAAAGGTCTCCGGGTACCAGAGGGCTAGCGGAGAAGCACTTTCTGAGATGCCAAATATATATATTTCCATGAATTACTGAGCGTTTACCACAAAAATCAATTAAAAGATTTGTGTGAAAAGAACTTTGCAGCGCTTTATGCTCTTTAAATGTCAACTTTTCTTTTATTTATAAACTTTAACTGCTGAAAAATAATTCGAGGGTATAAAAGAAAATAGGCAACTCAAAAAATGAACACTCCATTTTTTCAGTTACACCCAAAGTGACTTTTGCAGTCTCTATAAAGTGAACCCGCGAGCGAAAAAAAAAAAAAAAAAAAAAAAAAAAAAAAATATATATATATATATATATATATATATATATATATATATATATATATATATATATATATATATATATATATATATATATATATACTAACAAAGCTTAAGCGATGGTATACTATAATTTCTAAGCTTAAATAACTTACGGCATAAGCAGTAGAATCACTCAAAGCTTTAGGAATTTTTCTAGAGTGCAATCAACATTTTAATTGTGATCCCTTTTCTCAGTCTTATCATTACAAAGGGTAAGGACATTACTATTTTCTAATTACTGTGATCAATAAGGAGAGTATTTATGTATGTGGATGTATGTATGTATGGGCGAGTATTATGTATTTGCATAAGGACGTAGCAAGTATGTCAAAAATATGAATAACTGTTAACCATTTGCTTTTGTGTGTGTGTGTGTGTGTGTGCGAGTGCGCTAGGACTGCGTATGTTACGTAATACAAATTATGTACATGGGAGAGCAATATACTTGAGACTGCGTAGGAAAAAAGCATTGATATCAAATGTTAGTAAACTTTAGCAATATATTTTAGCCTTGTCTGAAAATATAAAGAGGAAGCTGTTCATAAGAATTTATATACAAGTGTGAGTAACTGCGCATGTATTGTGGTTGGTGTCCTACCGTCATCATGTTACGAACGCCTGCGGGTCCTCCAGCGCCCTCACTGCTTCCTACAGATATTGTTGCCGATGCTGGCACCGCCGTGGCCGCCTGCGAACGCTGCGCCGGTGGGTCGTAGTGGTTGATGACACGCACTACCTGTATCTTCTGCCCTTCAGCCTCTAAGGGCATTGCCTTTGGAGGGGCAGCAGTGGCACCAACTACAGCACCTGAAGGGACAGGAATCTCTTCCTTTACCTTGAAGTCGCTGAGGGAGGCCATGAGGTCGTCTAGCTCCTTGGTGGCCGAGGAGGCCGAAGTTTGCGCTTTCTGCTCCAACAACGCCGAAGGAGGAGGTGAAGATACCGGCGCCGAAAGTGGTGTCTTCGTTGTTCTCACTTCATGGGTCACGGTTCGTTGTTGCACAATCTCTCGGCTACAGACACACACACAAAAAAAGAGGAAAAATGTACTGAGTTAGTATCTGTTCAAAGCCTTTACAAAGCTTCAGTTATCACAGAGAAGAAGAAGAAGAAGAAGAAAAAGAAAAAGAAAAAGAAGGAGAAGGAAGGAGAGAGAGAGAGAGAGAGAGAGAGAGAGAGAGAGAGAGAGAGAGAGAGAGAGAGAGAGAGAGAGAGAGAGAGAGAGAGAGAGAGAGAGAGAGAGAGAGAGAGAGAGAACTAAGTCTGTATGTTATGCTCTAATCCTTTACTATGCAGCAGTGCCTATAGACAAACAATGGATAGATAAACAGATAGACACATAGATAGATACAGATAGATAATAGTTAGCTAGCTAGTTAGATAGATAGATAGATACAGATAGATAAATAGTTAGCTAGCTAGTTAGATAGATAGATACATATAAATAGTTATCCACAGATAGATAAACAAATAGATAAAAAGACAGAAAGACAGACAGATAGACAGAAAAATAGACAGACAGACAGATAGATAGATAAGTAGACAGACAGACAGACAGATAGATACAGAAGACAATTTTGGTTTTAAACGGTTACAATAAAAAAAAAACACAACAAATGAAACTTAATTATTTTACATTTTAATTTACACGACACTTTTGCTCCGGAAAAGGTGCACAATAATTCACACTATAAAATATACACAAATAATCTTAAGACAATATCACTGGAAATTAAAGCTAGCTCTATTCTTCAACACAATTATTCACTCTACTGAGAGCTATCTCTAACTGGCCAAAAAATGAGAACTCCACAACAAGTTCAATGCGAGCTAAAACTATTACTCATAGTTGAGAGAGAGAGAGAGAGAGAGAGAGAGAGAGAGAGAGAGAGAGAGAGAGAGAGAGAGAGAGAGAGAGAGAGAGAGAGAGAGAGAGAGAGAGAGAGAGAGAGAGAGAGAGAGCTTATTAGGATGTAGTGTGCATTCTGAGTTATAACTCTCTCTCTCTCTCTCTCTCTCTCTCTCTCTCTCTCTCTCTCTCTCTCTCTCTCTCTCTCTCTCTCTCTCTCTCTCTCGATGGAGGATGACTGCGCACTCTGTTCTCGAAGCTCTCACGAGATCAGTCACTAAGTCAATCAATCACTCACTCATTCTCATTCACGTTCTCGCTCACTCACTTCTATGTGAAGATGTCTAAATTATTTACACTGAATATTCAGTTCACCCAAAGGCTAATGAATATACATACGACTTTGATGAAAGAATAAACATCTCATCTCTTTGATAAACAAAATGAAGAAGGAGGAAGGGCAGGAAGAGGAGGAAAAAAAAAGGAAGAAGTAGTAGTAGTAGTAGTAGTAGTAGTAGTAGTAGTAGTAGTAGAAAAAGAAGAAGAAGAAGAAGAAGAAGAAGAAGAAGAAGAAGAAGAAGAAGAAGAAGAAAAAGAAGACACAAATTAACAATAATATTTACAGAAGAACGGGTTTAGTGTCAGAACCACCAATGAGAGCCAGGAGACGTAGGAAAGACCTGATGGCACTCTGTAAGCATGGTTTAAGTGCCAAGGATAATTTTATTTGGCACAAAATTTGAATGCCACGGAGCGACACGTCATTTTTTCACGAGCATTCACAGTACACGGCAGCCCCTGTCTTAAGGGGGGTTTACAGGTAAAACGGTTCGTCGAACGCGGTTCGACAGACAAGTGTTTGAAGTG
>JAXCGZ010013542.1:0-82609 GCA_037179515.1 Halocaridina rubra | reverse complement strand
TCATGTGTACAATTCTGCAAATTTATGTAATTGTATGGCGTCTTATGAATTTCAGCCAACCTCCGCCATTGAATGACGTGGATATTAATGAGTTTGAGAAATAGAAATGATGATATGAATATATTATTTAGTTTATTTAGTATTTGTATGTCTCTCTCTCTCTCTCTCTCTCTCTCTCTCTCTCTCTCTCTCTCTCTCTCTCTCTCTCTCTCTCTCTCTCTCTCTCTCTCTCTCTCTCTCTCTCTCTCTCTCTCTAGCCAATTTTATTTTTCATATTGTTTTGTTCCGTCAAGATAATAAAGTTAATAAATAATTATCATTCACTTAAAAGAGGAATCCGCTCTTTGCCGTATACTCTCTGAATGAAGTAAAATTAGAATTTTGGATCAGTTAAAGATAGAGTCTCCCAGTACATTCAATAACCTCGTAAATTATCAGATTAGGTTACGTTAAGTTAGGTTAAGGTAAGCTAACCTAGCAACTTACGGGGATATTTAATGTGTTGGGAGTCATTATCTTTACTTAATCCAAATTTTGCTTCCATTATTAGTATAATCTGAGGTACGCCACTGCGATATATTAAAAACATTTAAGGAAAAAAAACTCATAATCGATTGATTATATATATATATATATATATATATATATATATATATATATATATATATATATATATATATATATATATATATAGATATACAGGCTTCGAAGAAAGGCCTTACGCACATAATTGTAGCATAGCCTAACTAGGCACCTTTATCCCGCGTGAATAACCTCATTACATCATGCTAACTCTTCATATGTGTAAGACTTCATAATTGAGTGTAGGTCTTCTCTATTTTTGTATATACACTGTATATAAGGTTTCTGGACCCTTTCCTATTTTGGTGTGATTCTTCTCTTAATAACAGCTTTATACTTTCCTTCTTTTGGAAAAGATTTGGTATTATAGTATTGTAGTCCAGTGTTGCACTTGCAATTTCTTTTTGCCAGGTAATACTTTTTGAAAATTTATTTTCACGTTTAAAATATTTTTACCTCAGATTCCTGCTAATGACAAATATGTATATGGATGATACTATTTTGACATGCACTTATATGAAGTATTATATTAAATTTGCAGTTTCTATTATGAGCATGGGGGCTTTCTTACACAAGTGTGTAAGTATATATATATATATATATATATATATATATATATATATATATAAAACCAAATAAGCACATTACCATATGTGAAAACTTGGTGTAGTTGGTAGCGCCTTGGTTTAGTAATTATAAGTCCCAGGTTCAATTCCCAGTCGGAGTAAAAATGATTCATATATATATATATATATATATATATATATATATATATATATATATATATATATATATATACATACATACACACACACACACACACACATATATATATATATATATATATATATATATATATATATATATATATATATATATATATATATATATACTCACACACTTACATACACACACACACACACACACACACATGTATATATATATATATATATATATATATATATATATATATATATATATATATATATATATATATATATATATAGGTGTGTGATTTTTCATTTTTAATGAATGTGCAATTTGCCTGAATATAAGTATCCTGGGGGCACTTAATTATTTAGATCCATTTTTAAGGTCTGAAGCAGTCCTGTGGTATATCAATAACCATGAAAATATGTCTGTCATGCTTTCTTAATTATAATCATGGGCATTCAAGGAGAGTATATTAAAATATGCAAGCTAATATCCTTACTCTAAGATAAAGGCGGTGTAAAAACACATAATTAGAATCGAATCAAGTAGTTTATAATATAATTTTGTCAATTGCATTCCCTGAGACTAACAACATCCTGGATAAATAAGAAAAAAAAATACCTGTGCAATTTTTACAGTTCTGCATAAATTAAATTGTTTTATCGCCAATGGGTGGCAAAATAAGGACGATGACCAACCCTTAAAGCTCCTGAAGATGGCGCAAAAGTAGTAGCAGGTGGTGTTGTGGTCTGGTTTATGTGGGAATTTTGTTCCTGTCGAGGAAAGATTAACAATGATGAGTGAGAGCTAATCTACTAGTATTATAGTTTATGTAATGTTAAGAATTCTTATTTCTCTGCTCATTCTTGATGTTGTAAATTGTAAATAAACGAGGAACTTAAATACCAAGAGCAAAATGGTCCTTCTAATTTCTGTTGTCTTTTCAGTATGTCTTAACTAGAATACTTAAAACACTATTTTCCTATTAAAGGCAGGAGATTTATAATAGGTTTAAATTATACCTTTTAAGGCTTATATGAAAATATCCTCACCAAGAGATGTTAGAATACCTTATTATTATTATTATTATTATTATTATTATTATTATTATTATTATTATTATTATTATTATTATTATTATTATTATTATTATTTTTATTATTATTATTATTATTTTTATTATTATTATTATTTATGTGGCAACCAAAATAAGCCTTTCCTCCTTGCCCCATTTTTGTCAGCAGATATAACAAAGTAAAGATTAGAAAATGTCCTTGTATTTTCTTCCTTACTGGTAATAACATGTAAATTTCATGTGGGGAATATATAATATATATATATATATTTTTTTTTCATAGTGCATTTTACATTGTGTGATATCATTAATTTGTAATTTACATATTTGTACCCTTTCGAAGACTTGTATGACTTCTTTATCAGGAAGTGATACATATTTGCACATGTGGTGTGGGGGGGGGAGGTTTACATTTACTTCGCTGATATATAATCGAATAATTTATATGGGACCCAAGCTCATATCTCACGAGGCAGAGTATGTGGAACCAAGATAAATGCAGATTTAGGGTTAGGACTCATATTGTAGATTAGATTTAAAAAAATCCATAATTTTTTTTTCCCACTTTTGCAGTAAAGATGGAGAGGCCTTGATATAATAATGCGTAGATTCATATTTGTGCTGGAAAGTTATATTCAGTCAAATCCCGGAATATTTTTTTTTATTATTATTTTTGTGTGTGACTTGTAGGGAAGTGGTTTGAAAATGTGTGTATGTGTGTTTGTTAGAGAGAGAGAAAGAGAGAGAGAGAGAGAGAGAGAGAGAGAGAGAGAGAGAGAGAGAGAGAGAGAGAGAGAGAGAGAGAGAGAGAGATTATGTTTGGTTAACATAAATAAGTTATTTAACAAATACCCTCTGAAGAAAACATCCATATATCGCATAATGATTTATTATTTCCTTTCGAAAGACACTTAAGTGGTAAATTGTTTCAAGGATTAACCGCAAAGAGGTAATTAGGTTACATGAAGCAATTCTTTTGTGGTTAATCCTCCTTGAATTGTGGTTAAGGCCACGCTGTTTTATTTTGAATTATATTTTTATTAACTCATCACCAATATTTGTCTTAATATTTATCGTCTATACAGTAATTCTGTTTTGCTTGGTAATCTGTTTGAGTGTGTTTACTTATGATTATTGAAATCAAACTTACAATTGACGTCATAGAAATATTGAAATTTCAGTCTTAAGAGCATACTCTTCAGCATTTCATCACACATGTTTTTCCCTTCCTTCTATGTTTTATTTCATATCTGTACGATATGGTATACGCTTGAGAAAAGTAGGACTTGGATAGCATCTCTAAAGATGTCTCTCCTAAGATTTTGACGGTGTCTTCTTCCTCAAGGGTGCCATCCATCACTTCTTGGGAGTAATGGCCCTATTATTACGTCATTTCTTAACCAAAGTTGCTGACGCTTGCATGGATGCCAACATAGAGAGAGGATTCCAGAACTTCCTAACCATCTTTCAAGTGACTCTTGGGAGTTTATTGGAGGGGGGAAAATTTTTCCAATATGATGTCGTGATGGAAGACGCAGTTAGTTACGAATGGGGTTAATAAAATTAATTGAAGCTTCCGTACTGATATTGAAAGTTACACATAGTACCTTGACAAACTTTGTGCATGTTTTATATATGCTCTCCATAAAACTGATGGAGTTATGCTGCTCTGTTCATGATGAAATAACTTACTTACAAGGGCTTACATGTATTTAAAATATTTAATAAAAAGGAATGACGTCCCTTTTTTGTCTTGTTCTAAATTCACTATTGGGCGAGCTATTTACGTTTCGTTTGGCTTATCGCTGACGTTTTTAGTTACTATATTTCCAAAATTAGAATATTATATGTAAACATAACAAGCTTCTTTGGATTTCTGTTTCTCCCATTTTTCCAAATAAATGTTTTTGTATTTATTGTTATTATCTTCGCTCTTTCGTCGTTTCTTACTATTCCTTGTCTAGTACAGCTGCGATATGCAAGACATTATAAACTTTATTGGACAGAATATCACATATTGCATTAACCTAAATTCTGGTAATAAGTTTTCTCTATTTAGCGACGTCATATAGGAAAAGATACAGTATTTCTGTACTGAAGGCATTGTAAGTAAAAACCTGCTATTCTGCCTACCTTGAGCATTAGTATTTTCGTTGCGTAAGTCGATTTACTTTAAGTGATGGGGGGGGGGGAAGGTATTTAACAAAATCGACGTCGTTTCCCAGGTTTAATAGGCGGCACGATCGCACTCCGTTTGAGTTTTTTTTTTTCTTTTTTTTTCGGTCTTGACTCTTCATTAACTTTGTGTTTTTCCTTTGCCTTTTCTTCACCCTTTCCACACACACCCCTCCCACAATTGTAAAAATGTCATCGTTGGCGTCCCAGTGTTTCTTAAAACCGTATGGAATAAAATTTACATTCATTTAAGTACGTTATGTAGAGGTATGCTAATACTGAAAAACTACTCCTGACCCTAATAATAATAATAATAATAATAATAATAATAATAATTATTATTATTATTATTATTATTATTATTATTATTATTATTATTATTATTATTATTATTATTATTACTATTATTATTATTATTATTATTATTATTATTATTATTATTATTATTATTATTATTATTATTGCTGTCTGGTGGTAAAGGAGACTGAATATTACTCTCATGTTCCCGTGTGAGTAGCTAAAGACAACTAAAGGAGACAGGACGGCAATGGGTGAATAGAGAATCCCTTCCTGCCTAAAATTTTATTTCTCTCAAAGCAACCGAGAGTAGAGATAAGGATAATCAGAGCGTGATGAATCTTTTCCACTATTTCTTAAATTCTGGAAATCCTGACATGATATACCATGGTTGTCTTGTTACAAAGGTATCAAACTTATTTAAAAAAAAACTCAATTTTTTTATTAGTATTACTATCATATATATAAAATTATATGCTAAATCCCGCTTGTGATCTTAAATACTTCATCTTTCTGGTCACTGCCAGTTAATCAGTATTCCATTTAGAACTTCTGGAAGCATTAACTAAGTATCATGCTTTCTTTTGGAAAATATACCTTGATTTAAATTGAAATGACACCAATAAATGCCTAATGGTTTTAATGAAATTTCGTATTGAAATTACATTAATAATTTATTTAAGAATCGTAGGGAAATTTATTTTACGAAATCCATCACCATCTCATTGATATATTTCATATAAAAATTTATTTTCAGTTCCATGTCAGGTTGAAAATACGACGCTAACTCTCCTGTCATGAGGATCAGCGATCAATTATAAATTATCCAACTTGTTAAATATATTCATTGTAGCCTTGTAAAGGAAAAAAATATTGTTGAATCCATGGGTTACATGCTTTTTGTGTATCACATAGACGGATTTGCAAGTGCAGTGTTCTTACCGCTACTGAAAATCTTGCATTGTTTCATTGCTCGATGAAACACTATTTCCCATTTGTTTTAATACCCAATAGTCATCGCTGTTGAATGAATGAAGTTTCTTCATATTTTAGACTAATAATATCATTACCTTGGAGGTGCTGTGCTTATATAATTAATTTATTGCTGTTTTATTATTATGAAACCTTAATATATAGACAAGGTTGATAACATGGAACCTCTGGCTTCAGGGCATGACTGAAGTAATATCTTCATATTATTCTTTAATACTTGCATTGAGTGCTATGTCACGCATAATATGTTACTTAGTGACAATATTGAAAAGTTTTCCCCTTGGGCAATACACTTTCAGTATGATTGCAAATGATTCTTCATGTTTTACATGATTAATAATACCTTCTTTTGGGATCATATTTATTCTCATACCTTATTCGGAAACTATCAAAGCCCAGTATTTATGAATTTTGAATTTGCTTGTTATCCCATATCATAATGCCTAATATAAGTTTATATGAGTATGAGAAGTTTCCTTTAGGCCGTAGTGTGAATTTTCATCATATTTTAACACCATTCGCATATTGATCATGAAAAGCTGTGGCTTTGGAAGAGGATGCCATCTTTATTATCATCTATAATTCATTTGGAAAGTTCGCTGGAAAGGAGTACGTTTTGAGGACGATTCAAATGAATATCAGATATTTATGACATGCTGGAAATGAAATCTCGAAAGAGGGACTTGACATATAACAAAGAACTTAAGGATTCTCAGGTAACAATTTACAAAAATATTTTTTTATAGTAATGTGTTTGCGAAAATGTTCAAAGAATATTCCTGAGAATTCTTATTTAGCATTACTTTATAAATTAGTTCCAGCAGGATAATAGGTAAAAAGTGAAGTAGAAAATTAGTGTTCAATTTTTTATTCTTTTTATTAGACTCTGCTTATCTATGCTGATGGTTAGATAATGGTTCTCGATTCAGCGAGGGGACAGATAGTAATTACACATCCCTTTGTTTAAGTTGAATTCTTTGTTTCAGTAACCACCGGATTTGAGAATGATGTCATCCTCTCCACAATTTCTCACAGTAAATTGCATAGCTAAAAAAAGAAGAATTTAGGTACTGTTGGGTTACGGAGATTGTTTCAGGTCAAGTGTCAAGGATTTTGCAACATTCTGCTGGTAATAAACGATAGTCATTTAATACTTGTTATTTCTGTCAGTACAGTAGTTTCAATTCTCTTTATACTGTGAATGAACGTTTAATGCGCTTTTTACTAACTTATTCCTATTTTTTTTTTTTAGATTATAGTTGCATGGTGGTCAGAAATTGCTCTTTTGTGACTGCCATGAAGTTTATTGTCGTACTTAACAGTCGTACTTTAATTCGTAATATCATTTTATATAATGCCTATCCTCACTAAATAATTCATTTTTAAGGTAGGCATAACTAGGAAGATTATTTCTCTGCTCAGGATCTATGGAGGATATTAAGACTTATGAGGTTCCTGATCCTTTGGAAGCAAAGCTGGAACAGGGTTTGCAATTCTCCTTTTACAGTCATTTAAGGTGTTGTTGTCACCTATCATCTGTGCTTAAGCGCAGGCCGTAGTCTTCCTGGTAAGTGGGTGGCTGAGTCAAAGCACACACGTATTCCATAGACAACCCAATAACCTTTCCCTTCTCAACTTTTTTTGTTTGTTTTTTTTGTTTTGTTTTACTGAATGCAACATCATCTTTAGCTCAAAAACTTGCTATTGATCTCCCCCCTTTTTTTACTTGTTCCACAACCACGCACATTCCAAGACAGTAACCAGGGTTTTAGGCTGGAGTTTCCTGTCAGAATCCCATCCTATACCTGTCCTCTTCGCTGGAGAAAAATACGAATGGAAGAATTCCCAATTTCCTCACTCGGCCTAGCATACTCGCGTTTTGGAACTGAGTGGTTCCATTTCAAAAGGAACCACTCAGCGGTGTTTTTGCCCCCTACCTATAAGGGAGAATGAAGAAGGATGCTTAACTTCTCCCATATATTAAAAGATTTTAAATTTATTTAGTTTGAGCAAAAGATGTGCAATACATTTATATATGTATCCCTAAAGACTTTATGCCATAACTTTTTTTTTTTTTTTTTTTTTTAGAGATTTCAAGATACACTACCAGATTTGGCAATATATTCTGTTCCCGTTTTGGCCAATAAACTCTAAAACTAAGTAATGTGTGTGAAACAAGATTTTCCATATACAGACTTTTTGTACAACCTCGAAATCAAAAACCTTCAGAGATTTTTAGACTCCACCCTCTAAAGTTGAGAGAAAAACTATTTTTCCCTTCTAAGTTAATACTTTAAATTGTAAAACGTGAGGGGATGACACCCATAAAATATCCCTCATAAGGCTCTCTTGCAGATAATGTTTAATGGAATCTTGCTGAGAGAAGAGGTGACTTTGTTTTAAGCCTCTCCTGGAAATTGGATTGTAAATCTATCCGTGAAAAAAAGTTGGGATATCTGATTTCAGAGTCTGTACGTAAGATGGCTATAGTGGTGGGGGTGTGATGGAGTATAGACTTGCATGTTTCTGTATATCGTAGGAGACGACCGAAAGGGATATATCTGCTTTTCAGAGAAAATGGATTCCGGCCTCTTCTTAAATGCGTTTCTTAAAAGTCGATTAAATGAAATATCTTGGTGGTGGGAGTCATAATAATGCCTTTGTACGCTATGCGTATCAGAAAAGCCTTACATTTTGTCTTCTTACAAAAAACCACATGAAAAAGGAAGTGAGGATAGGCAGGGTATGACAAAGCCATGCTAACTTGCAATTTGTTACATTTGCGGACACCCTCTTTTTTCACTTGGATATAACGTTGCACTGAAGATCCAAACAGGCCTATGTCAACCCTCATTCATGGGTACTACTTGCGACTCATAAAACGGAACACACACACACACACACACACACACACACACACACACACACACACACACACACACACACACACACACACACACACACACACACACACACACACACTTTTTCGTCATTACTATAAATATCTTCCCACTTTCAAGAACAAAACAAATCAATAGTTAAGGAAATTTGATACGGATGACACAGGGATAGAATATCCTTATGATCTGTTATATCCTTTGTCTTTTGATTATCTTCTTTGTATCTTTGGCAATCTCGTTTAATTGTGTGTTTTTTTTATTATTTTTTTTGCTCCTAATTAATATATTTGTAGAATCTTGATATTACGTATGTCAATGTTTTATTTTTTCATTGTTGCTTCGTACCTTACATCCTTCCCATCTTTTATTTCCTATGTAATTTTTTTTTCTCTCAAAGGTCCCTTCGCAGTCATTTCTATTCAAGTTGCCTCTCTCTCTCTCTCTCTCTCTCTCTCTCTCTCTCTCTCTCTCTCTCTCTCTCTCTCTCTCTCTCTCTCTCTCTCTCTCGCAGAGTTTTTTTTTAATCAGATATTTTGGCGATTTCATTCTTTCGCAGATAGTTGATAAAGGATGTTTAAATCGCTCGGAAAATTAGTTGGGCGTTGAAAATTTACCTCTTGTCCAAACAGACTAAAGCGAAAGCGTTAACGTCACACACACACACACGCACACACACACACACACGCGCGCACAGAGTGTACACTGAAAACGAAAATACAATTTCTGATCATCTAATATGTAGTTTCTCAAGTAATATAGTATGGAATTATTTACATTCTACACCATTTTTAAACATTTTGTTTTTTACTTTAAGAATGAGTTTAGATTATGAAAAATAAAGTATTCTATGTTTTTTAATAGCAGGAAGACGTCTATTTAGCATGACTAATGTGACCATTCAGTCATATAGCGGTGGTAATCTCTCTTAATGACTGATAACTAGACAAAAGAGTTAACGCCGACTTTACTATCACTGATATAGTCATTTATCTATGAACTGACTTGCACAGTAATAAAGTTGATTATTTATCTCTACTGTCATTTTTGGGCGATGCACAATAACAGCACTGACCCAAATTAGATCGTAATATTTCAACAAATGAGAGGACAAAAATATTACAGACTTAATATGAGTTTGTATTAGCATAATAAAGCACTTCTGCCATAGTAATGCGCATATGCCTTTGAGTATAGCGTCTCTACATTTTGTTTGCACGCATCACATGACACTAGTTTGAAATAATCTTTATTTGTACGGCCGTGTTATGGTGATATTCTCTTCTATTAGAACCTTAACAGGTCTATACCTCTTACTGCTGTGGGTGGACATCACAGTGGGGGGTTGGGGCTTGTCCTGGCTGACGAATACCCATTGTAAAAT
This sequence comes from Halocaridina rubra, assembly GCA_037179515.1. Lineage (NCBI taxonomy): Eukaryota > Metazoa > Arthropoda > Malacostraca > Decapoda > Atyidae > Halocaridina > Halocaridina rubra. Next base: position 72,492 of record JAXCGZ010013542.1, on the reverse strand, counting down.
GGAAATAAAGTTTATTATTATTATTATTATTATTATTATTATTATTATTACTGTATTGCAATTATTGCATTATGTCCTAAGTTATATCTCTTATTCTATAGAAGTAAATGAAGTTGACAAACTTCATTAAAATAAAATGTCTTGGGTTAAAATAACGCTCATATGAATAGATGATTATCTGGAAGAGAATAAGGGCTATAACGACTTTTTTTTTTCTTTAATGGCACTTTATATGTAACAATTTATGAAATTTATATTGTAATGAGTTTAGTCTTAACTGCTATTCCAATACTTTGTCCAAGACGTCTTAGTTTTTAGATAAGAATTGACGACAGGAGTTAATTGCTTTATGTCCTACTTCTAATGCATAGTAATGAAATGACAAGCAAAGAGAGATGAACGACGCACTCATGCCAAGAAAAAGTTTTCCTGCCAATTAGCAATGAAGAAATGGTCGAAGTTTTAATTGCTAAGATGGGAAAGGAAGACTTATGTGCCGAAAGGGGCGAGTTTTCTGCATGCCCTAACGAAGCACCTGAGATAGCTTCTTTTTATTTTTTTTTTTAATTTCCTAATTTTCCGTCACTGGCAAAAAATTCAAAGATAAGTAAGTGTTTCTTTTGAGAGAATATACATATACATATATAAATATATATATATATATATATATATATATATATATATATATATATATATATATATATATATATATATATATATATATATATATATATATATATATATATATATATATATATATTTATATATATGCTGCCATTGAATTCTATGTTAAATCTTGATAGCAGGTATTGTACAGAAGCTTTGTCAAATATTATCTTAATTATTGTAGTTCTTAATCAACTTAGGATAGTCATGATAGGTGCTACTTTAGTTTGTGAATAGTTTGTAAATAAACGTGCGTGTAATCGAGATGCGTTTATTCGTTCGCATCCAAATGTCAAACCCTCTTTCCTCAATACTACTGGTACATTCACATTTTATCATCGTATTCTTGGGTTTCTTTGGAAATGAACAGTAGAGTTGATTTAATTTTTTTTTATTTCACGGATAAAATCTCCACAATTTCCAACTTCATATTTTTTTTCTAACGTCGCGTAAATTATTTTTTCAATTTACATCCGCGGTTCTAGCTTTCTAGAACTATATTTAATTTTATATTATGTTATATATATATAGATATATATTATATATATATATATATATATATATATATATATATATATATATATATATATATATATATATATATATATTTATATATATATATATATATATATATATATATATATATATATATATATATATATATATATATATATATTCAGATTTGAATTCCGTTTTCCTAATAGAATAAATTTGAGTCTGAGGTTAATTCGTAGCGAGAGAATGGGTCGTTGTTATAATGTCGTTATAGGATCTCGGCTACGCTTCCCTCTGTGTGAATGGGATTCAACCCTTTGGGGAATGAACGACTAATATTAGGTTTAAGAAGCTAATTTCATTATCTAGAGGCGAATTTAGACTTCCTCTTTGTCGACGTCTCTCGAGTATGCCTCTCTCTCTCTCTCTCTCTCTCTCTCTCTCTCTCTCTCTCTCTCTCTCTCTCTCTCTCTCTCTCTCTCTCTCTCTCTCTCCCTTATTCATTATGTTACGTCGTTTTGTAGGCCTACTGAATTTCTCTCTCTCTCTCTCTCTCTCTCTCTCTCTCTCTCTCTCTCTCTCTCTCTCTCTCTCTCTCTCTCTCTCTCTCTCTCTCTCTCTCTCTCTCTCTCTCTCTCTCTCTCAAGAAACTCCTCACTTCGGTTATTATTTTAACATATTTTCTTTTCGTTAATATATTTACGCTATGTTGGAATAGGGAAGACAACGTGGTTTTCTGCTTAGATTCGGTAATTAATATTATTAGGCTTACTTTTATATTTCCCTTCTTATTAATTTGTTGTATTTTCCTTAGATCTCGTCTTATAAATATATTTTTTCGGGTGTTTTTCCAAAGGCTTTCCATTTTGAATTGATTTATTTTCGTCGTCTGTTATACATCATTGATCCATATACATGACTCTTGTAGGCCTAACTCCACTTTGCATGCGAGTGTGGGGCTGTCGTCACATTTATCATAGGCTTTGGGGTAGGCTGCTTTTGTTGGCTGCACGAATCAGAAAAAAAATGGGGTGTTTTGTACACGTTAAATTTTCGTAGTTTCCGTTTTTCTAACCCCTAGGCCATAGAATGATTTTTTTAGTTCACACACACACACACACACACACACACACACACACACACACACACACACACACACACACACACACACACACACACACACACATACGTGTGTGTGTGCGTGTATGTATATTTGAATGTAGTAATTTTTCTGGAGACTTTACATAATGCTTTTGCATCCGAGAGATATAAAAATATTACACAATGTTGCAGGCCACATTTTTCCAGAGCTGGCAGAGAGAGGTTTTCCCTCTGAGGAACAGGTCTCTTCGCCAGAAATATTTCCTGTAATGAAGTACCTTCTGTCGTGGAAGACAGTCTTCTTCGTTAGGCCGTTAGACGCTCTTTTCCAAGCACACCTGCAACCTTGTGTAATATTTTCTGTCTGATGTGTGTGTGTCACACACACACACACACACACACACACACACACACACACACACACACACACACACACACACACACAGTCAGTATTTACAGTAGAAAATACCCCACCCCCTCAGATTGCAGTGATAGAAGCTCAAGGGCCGGTATTAGAGAACATCAACCTTACAGCCACAGAGGTATGCAAAGCGCTGATGGATTTAGATGTTCATAAAGCTACAGGTCCTGATGACATATCCCCTCATGTGCTTAAAAAATGCGCAAACACAATATCAGTGGCACTAAGTATCATATTTAAGGAGTCACTGGAGTCGGGGGAGATTCCAAGATGCTGGAAACAAGCAAATGTGATACCTATCTTCAAAAAGGGAAGGAGGGATACGGCTCTGAACTATAAACCAGTTTCCTTGACCAGCATAGTTTGCAAAGTTATGGAGAAACTACTAAGGAAACATATCTCTCTTCACTTGGAATCCTTCAACTTTTTGTCAGTGAGGCAACATGGCTTCAGAGAAGGAAGATCAACAGTAACAAACTTATTAGAATTTTATGATGAGGTAAGCCAAATCTTACAGGAAAGAGAGGGCTGGGCAGATTGCATATTCCTAGACTTCCAGAAAGCGTTTGACACTGTTCCACATGGGAGACTTATTAGGAAGCTGCAATCAATGGCTAGAATAGGTGGAAATGTCTTGGAATGGATAAAAACTTACTTAGAAGGAAGGGAACAGAGGGTTAGAGTAAGACACTCAGTGTCTGAATGGAGAAGAGTTAGTAGTGGAGTTCCACAGGGTTCAGTTTTAGGGCCACTTTTGTTCCTTGTATATGTAAATGACCTACCAGAGTGTGTAAATTCATTCATGAATATGTTTGCAGATGATGCAAAGATTGTGAAGAAAGTAAAAAACGAGAACAATGGTAGAGAACTTCAGGAGGATCTAAATAATCTGCATGAGTGGTCAGAAAAGTGGCTAATGAAATTCAATACTTCAAAATGTAAGGTAATGAGAATGGGTACAAGTGCAAGAAGGCCCAAGCTTGACTACTCGGTGGCTGGAGTACAACTTCAAGAGACAGAAAATGAGAGAGATCTAGGAGAAAACATACTGGCAGATTTGTCTCCAGAAATACATATAAATGGCATAGTAAGGGCAGCATATGTATTCTTATCAAATGTAAGGGTAGCCTTCAGGCACATGGACAAGGAAATGTTCAGAAATATTTATGTAACCTATATGAGGCCAAAACTCGAATATGCAGCCCCCTTTTGGAATCCGCACTTGAAAAAGCACATAGCTAAGCTTGAAAAAGTTCAGACATGCCACGAAACTGGTGCCAGAAATACGCAATCTCAGTTATGATGAGAGGCTGAGGGAATTAGACTTACCATCACTCGAAGCTAGAAGAGTGAGGGGGGATATGGTGACAGTCTTTAAATTCCTTCATGGTTATGATAGAGTGGATAGGGATCGATATTTTGATATGGCTGGCTCTAGAACTAGAGGTCATAGTTTGAAGCTTCGTAAGAAAACTTGTTTGCAGGATGTAAGGAAATACTTTTTCAGTGTAAGAGTAGTTGATAATTGGAATTGGCTAAGCGAGGAGGTAGTTAATGCTATCTCAATCCATAGTTTTAAGGACAGGTATGATAAGTATCACTAAGTATAAAATGGAACCGATGAGGAGACGGGAAGATACGAGCTTTGGGCTCTTTCCCGTAAACACAATTAGGTAATCACACACACACACACACACACACACACACACACACACACACACACACACACACACACATATATATATATATATATATATATATATATATATATATATATATATATATATATATATATATGTGTGTGTGTGTGTGTGTGTGTGTGTGTGTGTGTGTGTGTGTGTGTGTGTGTTTCTTCTTTCTTTCTTTCTTTTTTCTCCACAAATTTGTACTCATAGGATTGAACCTTATCCTCGTAACTCCCCGTTTCCTGATTGATTTCATATATGCACTCAATAACATTTATGTTATTTGTCCTTAAAGCTATGAATGCAGTTAGCATTTACTGCATCCTTGCTTTGCGAATTCCAGTCATAAACTATTCTTACAGTAAAAAAGTCGTTCCTTACATCCTGCAAAGAAGTTTTCCGTTGAAACTTCAAACTTTGATTTCTAGTTCTAGGGCCACCCATATCAAAATAAGGCCCCCTGTCCTCTCTGTTAAAACCATGAAGGAATAAACACTGTCACCATATCTCCCCTCTTCCTTCAAGTTTTAAGTGATGGTAAATTGAACTCCTTCAGCCTTTCCTCATAACCAGAGATTGCTTATCTCTTTCACCAGTTCCTTAATATGTCTTAGAACTTTCTGCAGTGTTATTTGCTTTTTCAAGTGCGGAGTCCAAAAGGGTGCTGCATAATAAAGTTTTGTCCTCACACAAGTCACATCAATATATCTGAATATTTCCTTGTCCATTTTCCTGTAGGCCACATTTACGTGTAGTAAGAAAGCATATGCTCTTTTTACTATGCCATTCATATCCATAGCGGGAGACATCTGCCAATACGTTTACTCATAGATCTCTATTCGTACTTTGTCTCTTGAAGTTCTGTGCCTGCAATTGAGTTCCTAAAGTTGGGCCGTCTTGCACTTTTGCCCGTTCTCAGTAAATTACATTTTAAAGTATTTAAAATGTGTGTGTGTGTATGTGTATGTGTGTATTTGTGTGTGTGTCTGTACAAGCTATTTAGGTATACAGCTCTGTCTATGATTTTAAAAACATTTTATATGTTTAACAAGAATATTGGTGATAGTTAAGCATACGTGAATATATTTACTCTCTCTCTCTCTCTCTCTCTCTCTCTCTCTCTCTCTCTCTCTCTCTCTCTCTCTCTCTCTCTCTCTCTCTCTCTCTCTCTCTCTCTCTCTCTCTCTCTTTTCTTTAATACTAATAAAATATTTTAGTTTTCTTCCCTCCACCCCTGAACTTCATATTTCCTTCACGGCCTCATTTCTTATTCTTCGTCATTTCACTGTTCTCTGTGTACCTGCATCTACTATTTAATAAATTTACTTTTTATTCCAACCACCGAGATATCCTACTCTTTTCTTTACATTTTTTTTTTATATCCTGCGCACTCTTCCAGTAAAACTCATTTGCTGCAGTTGACAGCCAGGGGCGTACTTCATTTAGAAGCTTAAAAACTTACAAAGTTGGCTCTTGTGTGTTTGAAGTTTCAAGAGGGGACTTTTCCTCCTCAGAAACGAATGGAGTTTTTTCTCTTCTGTGTAGCGAAGGTTACGGTGTCGCGCTTTCCAGTTCATATGTGTTTATGCTTTAATCTACAAATGAGATCACAGATGTAATAAAACATTTTTCCGTTGTCATTATATATATATATATGTGTGTGTGTGTGTGTGTGTGTGTGTGTGTGTGTGTGTGTGTGTGTGTGTGTGTGTGTGTGTGTGTGTGTAATGACTAATTTTTAATGCATCTTTTAAGTTTTCAAATAATTATGTAGTTTTAAAATGGTAGGGCAGGCGAGTATCGTCCTATTTTCTTGTTTAAATTCTTGAAGAATTGGAGCTTCCACTATGCTCATGCAGGTGACAGGTGTTATACTGATTTTCTAGCGCTTCTCCCATGTACGTGCTTGCCAATTTTAACCTCGTTAACAATATACAGTTCAATTAACAGGACATGACCTAATTTGTCAAATGCATACTTTTCATCTAGGAAGTTTGACGAAGGATTTTTTCTTCTTCTAAAATTAGCACCAATACCTTTATAAACTTCGAAATTTTTATGTACTACCCTGTAATTTCCGTTACAGATTGTAAATCGTCCAGCCAGTCCTAGTAGTCTTATGGAGTTTTATAGTAATTACTAGATTATTTTCAAAATTTTTTATCGATGATAATTTTACACCAACTCTACTTAATGTAACCTACACACATACATACATACATACATATGAGCCATTTTCCCCTTATGAGTCAAGGCAAAATACTCTGACTCTTTGGGGAGAGAAAATACATAGGAGTGGGATTTCCAGTCCCCTCGATCTGCCCCACTAGTCGACTCCCACGACACAGAGGGGAACACGGGGCAATTGTACACTTTTACTACTCTGACCCCTAAGCGTTGACATATAATTTTAAAAAGAAAAAAAAATTGTGGTTAGAGTACTCTTTATATTATATGATAAATGTTACCTGAATGCGTCTTTGTGCATACATATGTCTCGTGTTTGAGGGTTAGTCGGAGATCTAATAAACTTGAAGTGAGCAAATTCGAAATTAGCATTTAATGCTCATATAGTTTTTTTTCTTCTCCTTCTTTTTCATATTATTATTATTATTATTATTATTATTATTATTATTATTATTATTATTATTATTATTGTATTTGGTTATTGTTCGTAACAATACTCGCAGTGACAAGTTAAGGCTGAAAGCATCGTTTGTTGTCTTATTGTCTTATGAAATGCCTTTGCTATTTTTTTTTCTAGTTTTTTAATCCTCATTTCGTGCTTAGGGATATGAAAACGATATTCTACCAAAGTCCTTTAAATTCGTCATTGTAACGCTGTACCACGAAAGTTTTTTTTTCTTCTGAGCACTTAATGTAGCGATGACACGTCCGTATTTTATTTTGTCAAGGTAGTTCATGATTTTGCGAATTTATGAAAAGTTTTCAGCTGTCACACATGTTTCTTTGTCTATATTTATACTTAATTAGTGAATATTGTATCTTTAGTGATAGCTTTTTCTTGTAATATCGTTATGTTTTATATATATTTAACTTTTCAAGCCCAAAATCAGGTAATTATTCTGGTTTATATAAAAAGAAAAATATGTATGAGCTGTACTCTAGGTCAGAGAATTTAATAATATATTCCTGCAAGTGAGGGTGTTTAATAATACACTACTTTGGTAAGTGTTTGGAACGATACATTAGTTTACGGTAATTTATGTCTATGTATGTAATTTCATATTCCCCTTTCTGTTCTTTTGCCTCATTACAGGCCCCCTTACCCCGTCCACCGATGCTTGCTTTTATCATGTCTTTCTTATGTGGTGCAGGTGGGGTCCCTTTTTCGAGCGGTCTGGTCCTTATATGCTGAAACTGCAAGCGCTCTCTTGCATGTCAACTTTGGACCGATTTCTTAAACAGTGTAAACCTAGGATACCATATTGTTAGTTAGCTAGACACACACAAATGGATATCATAAACGCATCTGACGTGGTTCTGTGAATGGCTAGGATCCCGTACGGGATCCTAGCCATTCACAGAACCGCGTCAGATGCGTTTATGATATCCATTTGTGTGTGTCTAGCTAACTAACAATATGGTATCGTAGGTTTACATTGTTTAACAAATCGGGCCTTTGTCTAGGATATCCCCCGGAGATTGGACTGTGGAGATATAGAATACGTTCTCTTTCTCTCTTAACACTTTACATGGTACTATGTTTTGTAATCCTCTATATTGACTCAAACGTCAACGCAGAATGACCTCTCTCTCTCTCTCTCTCTCTCTCTCTCTCTCTCTCTCTCTCTCTCTCTCTCTCTCTCTCTCTCTCTCTCTCTCTCTCTCTCTCTCTCTCTCTCTCATCCTTGTGATTTTTTAGGAAGATAGAGCTCTCTTATACAAGTTTCGTCAAGGTTTAAAGGACAATAGTTTTTAGTGCCTCATCGAGGTAAGCCATTAGATATATAGATAAATATTACCGATAGTCTTGTATAGCATTCGCCTTTCTTTTTTCAATATTTGCATTTACATTCACTAGCTATCATTCATTCCGGAATGTGTCGATTGCAGTTAAGGCTATGTAGATAAAGGAATGTAGTTGAACCAGCCGATACATGTGTCTATATGATTTCAATATTGGTTTTGGTGTTATTTTTTTCTAATCATAATCGTCATTGTTGTGGTCAGTATCAATATCCCTCTATTATTATATTGCTGTAGAGAAATATTTTTTAATTCAGATGAACACGTTGTTTATGCCTTCATATATTTTCCTGTCGGTACAGAATGCATAATAATATGAAATACGCATAGCATGATATTTTTATTTGTAATTTTTCCATCATAAAATGTGGGAAATTATATATATATATATATATATATATATATATATATATATATTTATATATATATATATATATATATATATATATATATATATATAATATATATATATATATACATATATATATATATATATATATATATATATATATTATATATATATATATATATATATATATATATATATATATATATATATCGTAGTATGGTGTCTAATAATTATTATCTATGCATTATAATAAATCTTGAGAGAGTACATATAAGAATTCTGCTGTACAGAACGTAAAATAATGGGTGTTGTCCTGTCAAGATTTGAACACGCCAAGAGATCTGGCGATAGACTTAACTGGACAAGAATTATGATGAAGACACAACGCGTGATGCAAATGTAAATCGCACAACCTGCTCTTTCACCACTGGGAATGAGGAGGTGAGGTTATGCTAGAGGTACGGGAGGGAGGCAGGGATATAGAAAATAAATGGAGGGAGAGAGAGGGGGAAATACAAAGAAAAATGGAGTGGATGAAACCTGCACACATAGCAGGAAAAGAGGTAAAATTTGACAGTCATATTTGCTCTTGATTTAGGACCTCGTACCCTAAGTCATATCTGAAAAACAAAGGGTAAAGGCGAATTCTTCACATGTTTATTCTATAGATTCAGGCTCTTTTACCCATATCGAAGTAGTATATATATATATATATATATATATATATATATATATATATATATATATATATATATATATATATATATATATATATATATATATATATATATATATCGATAAAAGAATATTCACGCACATACCGACAGACAGACAAGTGATAATACAAAAATTAAACATACTGACGGTCAATCAGACAGAACAGGAAGACAGATATATAACGAAAACTTATCCCTATAATATGACAGACTCCAGTCACAAAAGAACATTATCACTCACTGATTTTTTTCCTTAGAGAGAGAGAGAGAGAGAGAGAGAGAGAGAGAGAGAGAGAGAGAGAGAGAGAGAGAGAGAGAGAGAGAGAGAGAGAGAGAGAGAGAGAGAGATTACCGAAGCTTTATACTATGTTGGTGTTTTATTATAAGTTATGATCCTATAAATATAATATCTTTCGTAAATACTCCATCAATCATGAGTTTTATAATAATAAAACTTACTTCGGTTCAAGCATCATAAATTTTGAATTTTGGATCCTTCCTATTATCTGCTTAATATTTCTTCATTGATATACGGTTTTTTCCTATATATGTATTCTTTATTAAGTCTTATTTGTGAGAATGTGAAAAAGTTTATGTGAAGGACGATGAATAATTTGTTATGTTTTCATAAATTTTGCTGATTTAAATATACTTTTAGTATCCTTATTACTATCGTTATATGAACTAAAGTGAACTATGCAGTAGTGCTCGCAGTTTTGCAGCATTGTATATCTCTTTCAGTCTATTTCACATAAAATTAAAACTTGGAACGAGATAAATAGGTGATGTATGATTTGAGAAAATGCTCATATTTGATAGAAAAGCCTACTCTAAAACTTAAACCTGCATTTATGCATATGCTTTAAGTGGTTAAAAAAAATATATAGAAATCAGAAGGAAATCATGGAGAATTATCGAAAAATTCAAATTTTCACGGGAGCACTTCTTGTATACGAAAAGGTGAAGAATGTTTAGACCGTTGCAAAGGCTGTCCAACCGGCTTGCTTTGGCTACTTGATAAACGTGCATCTGGAGCTGAAGTGACCAAATTTGGTACCGTCTCGACCGCTTTAATGTCGCCCTTCATCTTTTTTCTCTGCCAATGCCCTGTTGTTTTCTGGCCAGACTGGTAGTACCCTACGAGTCGGCGGTAACTGTTATTTGCCATTATTATCGGTAGCTCTCTGTTGTTGTCCTCTTTTCATGCGGCATGTTGTTATTACATTTTATGCTAATAATTGGCTTTAGCAACGCAAAAGTGGAAGACCATTTCTGTGCATGCTAAGTTTTGTTCGGTGTATATGAACATATGCTATGCAAGTCGGTACATCTTTCAGAGTAGACATTTTATGAAGAGTTAAATCTCATTAGAAACGTATATTCCAGTAAGACGTATCTTTATGTGTGTGTCTGTATGTATGTGTGTGTATGTGATTATTTATTATAAATAAAGAAGATATATTAGAGCTTTATTTTTTTCTTATTTTTCTCCAATTTTTTCCCATTTTCTTGTGGTGTCTGTTTGTAACTAGCCTCCTTGAGGCTAATGTTTTGTTTTGGCTGTAAAGATTTACGGCTGAAGGTCCCTCATGATGTCGTAGGACTTTTGGCTAGGTGTCAAAGGAAACATTGAACACTCTCTCCAGTGTGTATTAGGACGAGGCCTATGGTTAAAATGTGTCACGAAGATATATAGCGGGTCCCGTGGGACTCGGCATCTGGCGTATCTCATATCTCAAGAGGGTGAGAGATATAAACCAGTCCTTTATTCCCCATACCACACAGAAACCCTTGTCCTAAATGTGAAGTACAAGCCCGGGGGAGATACCCAATGGCAATAGGCTATTACCACCCACTCCTTTGCAATAGGCTCGTTGGATTAGCCCCTCCCCTAAATAGGCGGGAATCCACTTCGAACCTGGAGTTGATTTGCCGAGTTGGTTGTCAAGCCACGCCTTCCCCTCAGGGTATTTCAAGAACCACCCAAGGCAGACAGGGTTAGTTAGAACTTTGCCAGGGGCACGAATAGATCAGAGATTGAGTTAATCATAGGGTGGGGGCATTGAGGCGTCGAAGTTGTGTTGTACTCTAGAATAAATATAAGAAAAGGAATTACTGCTTGTCCATTCTTACCTTGTACCCGTCAGGTACTAATAATTAACACGTAGCAAAGAAAAGCAATACGTCAATGATACCAACCCTCTCTCTTGATAGAACTGGCTTACTCTTCCAGTGGCTGGACTTTTTGGCAAGAAATAAGGAAACTTTTAATAATGCAGATGATAACTGAGTTAAAGTATATGCTAAATATCTGTTGATAAGGAATGAACGCATTTGACGTAGGTTATAAGGGACAACAGTCCGAGGACTGAAAAGTCCAAGCCTTACAATAAGTGTGGTCCGTGCATGAAGTTCCGTTTAAGAGTCATTAGTGAAGAATATACTGTATATGATCAGTGATGCTACTTCCGAGCTCTAAGGTCATGTTTATTTTGTCAGCCATTGAGGTCTTGGGTGAAGATGAATGTCATTAATTTAAATCTAAGATTAATTTATTTACATAGTTTTTGGTGTGTAAGGTGTTGTGTGGTGCCAATCTACAACTGGGGTACATTTGAAGATTTTGTTGTAAAAAGCCTCCAAAGATCTGCTGCAGTCAACTGCATGAGGTGGTTCATAGAGATTCCTCGTAAGTCCTAACTTTTGTACTTTTTTCCAACTTCTTGTTTATTTTTAATTCTGGTTGGCGAGGGGAGGATACTATAAATTTGTACTAACAAATTTTAGTGTAACGCATGGAATATTTTCGACCCATTCCTAAGAATTAATTGATGTGGCAACATAGGTAAATGTGTAGTTAGAAATTTAATATTTACCCTTCTGGGGGGTCTTTTGTTAGATTTTGTATTTGGCTCACTTTAGGAGATGCCTAATGCCATTTTATGGACTAAGTTGTCATAATTGCGTTTTCATTGATTAGGATCTTGCATGGTGTTTCTGGAGACGAGGTTGACCTTGTGAGCCTAGGTGCTCTTTTCTGTTTTAGTGCTTGAAAGGCTGTGTGGGGGTCAGTTAGCAAGAAAATGTGGTGAGAATTAGTGCTTTTGAACCATTCAACTTTGATCTCCGTTTTCAGTGTATGAGCCTTGTTTGAATCCATTAAGAAGGATATGTTGCTCGAATATGAGCCTTTCAACCCTTGGGCTCCATGTGTTTTCCTGTACTTTATGTAAAGTGTCGGAACAACTTAATTGGGTAAGTGAGATTTTTTCAATCCTTTCCAAGACAAGAATGTTAAATATTGTTAAACATATTTAATCTTTAGTCTCTCTCTCTCTCTCTCTCTCTCTCTCTCTCTCTCTCTCTCTCTCTCTCTCTCTCTCTCTCTCTCTCTCTCTCTCTCTCTCTCTCTCTCTCTCTCTCTCTCTCCTAATAAAGTTTTCACATTGGGACACATATCACCCATAAAAATCGGAACAGCTTTAAGCAATAAAGAACTGAGGTGTTAAGATCGCAACTGCTCTTCGTATGTTTGTGTGTTTCAGCCTGAACAAGATGTGGTATAAAATTCCTTAAAGAAGTATTTATGAATATCCTGGTTGTCAAAAAGAAATATAATTGGATTACATTAACCAGAAATTAAAGATAATACTTTATTTTGTAATAATAATAATAATAATAATAATAATAATAATAATAATAATAATAATAATAATAATGATAATAAAAATAATAATAACAATAATAATAATAATGAGTAATAATAATAATGAAGAATCTTACTACTAGTACTACTATTTAAAAAATAATGATAATATAAATTATGATAATAATAGCAATTATGGCAAGAAAAAAAGAAAAAAAAAAGAAACCAGAACTCAAATATGAGAGATACTCCAAGGAAATTGATAACTGCCTCTAATGAGGACCGAAAATCTGAGCGTTATATGATGATTATTACTCAGAACTTTAAGTGTCATTCAGTTACATAGACCACAATGCAGATGTGGAAAAGAGGTTTAATTCTAAATATGTTTATATATAATATGCCCATGTTGTGATTGTCAGTATATGTATTGTACTGATGAATTTACATGAAATGTGTGATGGCCTCAAGCAGGGTATTTTCCAAGTTTTGAGTAACTTTTAATTAGAAGTTTAAAACATGAAACGGTTTTCCTTAATCGTAGTATTTAACAATAAACCATCGTAGATTTATACGTGGTGATTAGGAATCTGTTAGAAGCGCCCAGGAGAGTTTGCCTTTTTTAATTGGAATATATATATATATATATATATATATATATATATATATATATATATATATATATATATATATATATTTTTTTTTTTTTTTTTTTTTTTTTTTTTTTTACGTGGATGCCCGAAAATGTCTTTGGGACATTAAGGGTGGGAAGAGACCCTCCAGTGATAGGTGTAATTAGCTAGATTAAAAAAAAAAATAATAATTTGTACCAGCCGCTTCAAGATGGAATAATAATAATTTCTTATTCTCTGTAGACACTTGCTCAACTCCAACTGAATGGACTTTAAAATAAGAGTAACTTATATCGGAATACTTCTTGTTTATGGAACTGAATTTGTTGAGTTTCCTTTCACTTTATTTATATAATACAATGTCGTATTGTTAACAGTGATTATTTTGTTTAATTAATTACTTGTTATTATATTTGGTTTGACGTCATTCTTTTGCCGTCCTATCTTCCTCGCCATTTATAGTATTTTCTTATGAAGTAATTTGTTATTCAGATACAGACATATCATGGAGTGTACATCTAGACATGGCTTCAGCATGAATATTACTGATAGTGTTCATTGCTGAAAATGGTGAAGGGATTGTGGTTGAAGAGCTTGAAATGACTAGTTGATCTGCTGAACACTGAGGAGGCGTTTGCTATCGGCTGGCTTAAGTTCACATTTTATCCCTTCAGTGGATGGGACTAGAGAGAGACCACAGCTGATGGCCCACTTGCTTCGTAATCACGTTGCTAAAGGTCTTTGCATGTACATACATAGTCAGGTATCTATTGATATGATAATCATTAAAATTATGTTGTATATTTAATGTTCATGTTAACATTTAGGAAAAGAAAAACATTTGAATTCTGTTCACATTTTTAAAGAATATGAAACGCACCCTAACGACCTCTCCGATGGCTCATAAAAGCACTTAGAGTCGTCCTTTTAAAATGATTCAATGTCCGTTAGCTCGTTGCAACTCTGACAAATGTGAGAGTAAAATGAATTCAACTTTGTTCTTTTCCCCTCGTGACTCTCGTGTCCACACTCAATTAAACCGCCAAATTACAAACTTTGTCCCGTGAAAAAGTGGCCTAATGAGTCTCTCTCTCTCTCTCTCTCTCTCTCTCTCTCTCTCTCTCTCTCTCTCTCTCTCTCTCTCTCTCTCTCTCACACACACACACACACACACACACACACACACACACACACACATACACACACCCTAATATGGATGAAAAACGGCGTTTTATACGTCTTGAATTCATGACTGGCGATATTTCGTGAAGGTACCAAAAAAGAAGAAGAAAAAATATTTCCTATGTTTGGTGCCTATTTAAAACAACATATTATTTTAATTGTTTTATCCGTCTCACTAAGGTGCTGAGAGTAGGCAGTGGGAAAATACTTGTATGTATTCCTTGGCAACTTTCAGAAGAAAAAATAAGTGACATAGGTCATATGACGCCATATTCTTTAAACCATTTATGGTGTGCTATGGGTTATCTGTAGTTGCTGACATTGATGAATTCCCCTCTGACAGGAGGTAATTGCAGTGGTAATGAATAGTAATTCGCTTCCCAGGGAGTGAACAGTATAGCAAATCAATACATAGCTCAGAAAAAGAATGGCTTGTTTACAATACGGTAGTTATTGTTGTTAGGGGCGTCGTTGTGAATGGGTATTGTTGATAAGTACAGAGGGTTTGGGGTTGGAACGTGATAACTATTGGCCTTTTTTTTTCTCTTGCATTTGTTTTAAGAGCTACAAAAATATTTTTCTCACAAGTGTTTTTCAGTTCACTTTTACGGGTTTTGTAATTCTATTACAAAATACCCGAAAAACGTGAGAATATCTTTTTTTCTAATTTAGTTTATGCCTAGATTTAATCACAGATATATATATATATATATTAAATGCATTTTTGGTTATATGGAACGCAATGTTCTTTCAGATATAAATAAAGAATATGCTTAAACAAGATATATATATATATATATATATATATATATATATATATATATATATATATATATATATATATATATATATATATATATATATATATAACCAAATAATCACATTACATATGTGAAAACATGAATCATTCTTTACCCCGACCGGGACTCGAACCTAGGACTTATGATTACTAAGTCAAGGCGCTACCACTACACCACAGAAGGTTAAAAGGAATCCAACCTTATAGCTTATATCTGCTATACTTAGGAATGAACACATTCTAACTGAATGCCACTATGTTCATATTACAGATTCCCCAACCTCACTCGTGGCTTCATTTTAGAATGAAGCCACGAGTGAGGTTGGGGAATCTGTAATCTGAACATAGTGGCATTCAGTTAGAATGTGTTCATTCCTAAGTATAGCAGATATAAGCTATAAGGTTGGATTCCTTTTAACCTTCTGTGGTGTAGTGGTAGCGCCTTGACTTAGTAATCATAAGTCCTAGGTTCGAGTCCCGGTCGGGGTAAAGAATGATTCAAGATATATATATATATATATATATATATATATATATATATATATATATATATATATATATATATATATATATATATATATATATATAATTACTTCATAAACCATAATTAAATCATTAGTAAAAAGTAATACACACTCACACACACACACACACACACACATATATATATATATATATATATATATATATATATATATATATATATATATATATATATATATATATATATATATATATTTATATATATATATATATATATATATATATATATATATATTTATATATATATATATATATATATATATATATATATATATATATATATATATATATATATATATATATATATATATGCTTAATAACTTGATAAACCAGAATTAGATAATTAGTAAAAAGTTAAAATATGGAAAGAGGGGGGTACGGAATATGTTTTAGACTCTGTTTTATGATTGTAATGAAAGGATTCTCATGGTTCACAGCCGTATTTGCAGATGGAGATTCTTGGATGGCTTGCATTATATCCAGTAATATATTCTGGTTGCAACAAAAATTCTTGTAAAATGGAAGTAAAACGTTTGAAAGCTTACTTGAAGGGAGTTATGGAACCGTTCTCATATATGGATTGAGAATACTCTGAGTTCACTGAGAGAATGATGTAATAGACTAAATTGAGAAATGATAGGGCTTTCTGAGAGGTGATGGAGCTTTCGTACCCTATTGTTGGACTATAGAATGGCAACTTTTACAGCTTGCTCAGGCATTCCAATGTCTCTTAGCTCAATTGCTTAATTCTTGGTGTTTCCTCTTTTCAATTTCAGTAATATACTCATTTAATTATCAAACTTGGTAGCTCTTACAACATGTCACTCGCACGTATTCTCTCATTTGAATTCTTTATATGTTGAGGTAATTCATACAAAAAAGTAATGATGCATAAATGACTGTTGAGGCAAGACTTTCGGATTCGTTGCATGATGCCTTCCGGATAGTGTCAGTTTTTTTTTTATAGCAATCATAAAACCTTGATATGTAGCTTTTAAGGGTTCTAGAGATACTTACTTTGATAATCACGTGATCTATTGTAATGCAACGTTTTATGTGTCACAGTTCGAGTCCCCATAAAAGGTGTGAATAAAGACAGGCTCTAGCCAGGGGATTATTGATTGAATGGTCTACCAAACGTCCCGTGGTGGGCTTGATCCCGAGTTAGTCACCTCCCAACTCCCGAGCTCTACCATCGAGCTACTGCGGCCCCAATCACATGGTGAATTTGAATCACAATGTGATACAAATTAGTGGTTGACTTTTACTTTAATTTATTCGGATTTTGTCTTGACAATGGAATATATATTTTCAATTCTCTTGAGAGTACATAGGCTGGATATTCATTCATTACTAGCTTTAAGAACCGGATAAAAATAAAACTTACAACATACATTGATAGCGCTTGTCCATATCGACATTATATCGTTATTTGTGGTGTTGTTTAAATGCAGCTGTATCCGGTAGTCTAGAGACAGAATGCATCATTACTATTTTTTAACTGTATCACAGAAAGATGAAAAACTTTGGATATTCATTGTCTTAACTGTTTAGAGGAAAAATACCATACTCAGAGGATGCAGTATTGAGTCAAACCATTTCCAACAAACTTATTTTTGTGTTAAGTATCATTACACCTAACATTTTGTGAAATTACATCTCCCGCTTAAAAGAGTCGTTATTAATGGTTTTTTACATTTCTTTCAGGTAAGACGAAAAAGCTGTTGAATGTTGATTAACGCTTGTTAAAAAGGTATGGAACTGTTGAGAGATTATCTTCATACATATATTTTGTGGCGTCTTGTTTGAGTCAACAAACTCTAAATTTATTCTTGACTTTAAAAGTACTTCAGTCAAGTATTCTCTGTGTACTTTAATATTTCTTGGCAGTTTGTGACGACTTTCCTCTCTTCTGTCCTTTTAGACATAGTTGCCTTAACACAGTGCAAGTTTGGCAACCTGCTTAGTCCAAGGAGATTAGAGGATATATATATATATATATATATATATATATATATATATATATATATATATATATATATATATCTTGACGACTGTTTTTTTTTATACTGTTTGCATGAGATGTGGGAGGGTGATGTTTATCGCTTTCTCGCGTTTAAACTGCTTTAATTGTGCTTTCTTCTCCCCTCTTATAAGAGATAGAATATTTTAGTCTCTTCTCCCCTCTTCTCTTGGGCGTACCCATGATTCTTAAGGACACTTTACTTTGGAACTATTATTCCTCTTGAATCTATTTTATATAGATAATACAATATTATACACTATATCGAGAAATATAGGCAGAGAACCACCATGATTTAGTTAAGCAGAATTACTGTTGAAGGTTAGGAGTTGCGTATGACTTATACCTTTTCTTTGCGCAGGTTTGCATTATGTGTACCAAGTTAGTTTTTGTTATCTTGAGCATCCTTCAGTGTTTCGATGCTACTCTGAGGTTTGATATCAAGGCAAACCCCAGTCATGGATATTTTGCTCTATCAGGCTGTTACTGACACTTTTTTTTCGTGTTTGCATAGTGTAATGAAATATTTGCCTGGCTATTTTTGATATATGAATGCGATTGGATATAACAATTTGAATGTTTGTGAATTTTGCAATAAAATATGAAAAAAGACCCGAAAACAGTCAGCATGAGAGAACTGTTTATATCGTAGCCATGGCATCATTACACTTTTTGATTCTTTTAGTATTTTTTCTCATATTTTTTCTCCCTTTTGTGTACTCTCAACCTCCTCCGCCATTGATATCTTCATTCTTATTTACATTGCAACGTTTTCTTGGAGTTTATCAAGATAATTTAAGATCCCATAACGCACTATGCAGTTATTTTCACCAGTCCATTACCCCTCTTTCGTAGCAAGGGATGCTTGACAAAATGAATGCCTCAGGGATGAGTTGGTCTTGCCTTATCATCTTGCAAATCATCAATCATTATTTATTCCTCTCTCTCTCTCTCTCTCTCTCTCTCTCTCTCAAGGGATGGAAGAGGTAGAGTATTTTGTCATTTTCCCTTATATCTATGAGATTCGAGCGTTATTTATTTGTAGGTGTTATATATGTGATTCACTTTTTTCCTGATACTACGCTCGAGTGACTTCACTTTTGTCATGTTATATCGCTGGCAGTTCAAGCATTCATCCGTATATATGTCTTTTGATATATCGTTTGATGTATATTTCCTTCTAGTTTTATTTTCGTATGAGCATACATGAGCATTTCACCTATAATGGGTCCTGAACAGTTATTTTGCTCTTGCTCTTGCTTGCGTTGTTTACATATAATATTATAACGTACTAGTATATCTACCTAAACACTAAACTAGCTTACCTTCCAACAAGGGCAACGGCTTAGTTTTGTTTTTCGTGCAAGTAAATATTACTATGCTTATGAAGAAGTCGTTTCCTCAGGACTTTTTAAGTACATTAAAATTTGGACTGCTGACTTTTAACTTTTGATAAAAAATTCCGGTACATTCGTGTTCTATGCCTCTGATTTTGCTGTGTTCCCCTTCCTGGTTTGTCTGGAACACCCTCTAGTATGTATTATTAAAAAAAGACGATTAGGATACTGTTGTTTATGCAGGACTTATTCGAGAAATTGTTGTTCGCAGACTCCAGAGGAGACCTTTTTATAAAAGAAAGCAAAATTTCCTACCGCACATCCTTCCTTAGATAGGGGTAATATCTTGTTAAGACTTATGAATTTTCTCTGGTTGCATGCACAGAGAGAGAGAGAGAGAGAGAGAGAGAGAGAGAGAGAGAGAGAGAGAGAGAGAGAGATCATCTATCAATGTTCATAAAAAATATTTTTTCCTGGAATTATATTATGTTCAGTGTGAAATTTCCCGTAATAAAGAGCCGTAAACATACACTTAGTAAGTATGTATTTAGCTGTATTTTATATATTTGAATATAGTTATTTCGGATTACGATACTATATTCAACAGGTTCAACCTAATGCAGTTTGTGGGGTTTTAATTTTAAATGATGATGCTAGAGTGTTAAGATTCTGTTTTACTAAGGGGACTCAAAGTACCGAGCTCGGTTAAGAGCTCACAAACAGACAGGACAGATATTTGTACTTGAACACCCTATCTTCAATACCATTAGTCGGTTAAATGAAACTCAGAATTCAACTTTCTTTTAATTTTGGAAATGCAATGACATTAAAAGAATTGAATTAAATTTCTCAAATTAAACTTTATGAAATGCTGCCTCGAATCCCGGAGGAGGTGAGTATGAGTTCGTTTCCCGGCACCACGGACGTATGCCAAGACTTTGGCCTCAACTCGATGATTACCTCTGTCACACAGGCAGAGTAGAATACAGGACACTGCAATTTCAGAAACAGAAATGACACAGTTTATAATGGGAAACTGAAAGCATGAGCACGCATATAATGAGTTTCCAATGTCATTCTACTGGATGAATATATATAGGTTATTCACAGCTAACCAGAAATATTTATGAATATATATAGGTTATTCACAGCTAACCAGAAATATTTATGCTACCATAATAGCATACAAAACATTAATTCTTTACTGGTTTTAAAGAAAATAATATATTCACAATAAATGAAGAATAAGCAAGACAAATACAGTACTGTATGTATTCCTTAAATTGTGGGCAACCACAAAAGTTGCAATGCTTATTCCGGATATGAAATTAATATGGTAAAACACTCTATTTAGGGTAAAGGAAGAATCTACGAGATAAATACAGTATTCATTCACTTTTAGTTATCAAGAACTTTGCAATAAAAAAAGGGTGCAAAACCGCCTTTTGAGGTATTTGCAACTTATAACTCAAAACACTTTATCCCCAACATATGAAGAATTAGCAAGATAAATACGGTATGCATTCATTAAAATGTGGTTAACAAGAAATATTTGCATAGCCAACTGGGAAAAATTACCTTTTGAAAATTTGCAATTTGGCTTTTTGGCAAATAGCTTTATTGACGAGTTTTTGAAGTAAAAACACTTTATTTACGATGATAGAAAGGGGTGAAATGAAATTAGAATTTATTAGGAAGAGAGATAGATTTTTACGGGCTCATAACTTAGTCTTCAGAGGATGAGATTTTCGTTTATCACATTCAGTGAAAAGAAACTTCTCAGCAATATATACCAGCTGTAATTTACAGGTTAAGGAATTAACTTTGGCATGTGAGATTCCAGTGTGGTAATCTACAAAATTTCGTGTGACTGGGAATGGAATCTGAGAATAGAAATCCATAAGATTTATCCAGTAACGAATGTAACTAATTCTCGAAAATAAACCAATTTGCTTGACCCACGAGCTTTACCATACACTATCCCTCACCTTGTTGTGCTAGATGAATTCCTTGTTGTGCTAGATGAATTCCTGTGAAGATGCCACGTAAAATGATTTAAAATAAACTTAGACCACCCAGGCGAGATGTTGCCTCTGGGCAGTCTCGGCGCCAAAAGAGAGCGTCTCCTCGTGGTGCTTCGTGACGTCATCTGTAGGAGACATTCCTAGAGCAGTAATTGGCTCTGATTTCATTTTAAGGATTATTTTAGTGGTGGTCCCTGGCAGGCAATTATAGCAGAGATGCAAGGGAGAGACAGTATTTTTAGGTGCAACAAGTGGAAGCAAATAAAATAAAACGAGAATACTAATGAAAAGTTAGGTTACTGGTTCTGTGTTTCTTTTTAATTTTCTTGGCCCGTTGCAGGCAGAAAAATAGGAGCAGCCTTTATATTGGGGCTATACTTCTACATGTACAAGAAGAGTAAATAAACACTATAGAATTAGCTATAAGCTAAAATACAAATTGCAAATAATCATAATCTGCGAAAGTCAAGAAGTGGGAATTATTTTATTAGTTAGAAAATAACAGTTATGTTAGAGGGAATTAATTTTTTTAGTTAGAAAATAACAGTTATGTTACTAATTTAATTAATAAGGCATCTAACAGCCTCTGTTGACATTGAGCGAAACACTCTGTCACAAAGGCCCTTTCTAGAGAATATTGATTTAGCAAAATTCTACTACAGAAGGCGAAAAAAAGAACAGAGGAAGTTACGGTGACTTCAGTGTTATTATGAGGGATGAGATATCCTTCTCATGGAAAAGAACAAATGAATAATAAGAATGGGATCCACCACTGGAACATATCATACTATTAGTAAAAGTAAACAAGTCTTGTAAACAAAACATTAAATGACATGCAAAACATAAAAGAAATGTGATCAAATTCAAATTTAAAGAAAATTAAATCACAATTAGATATCAGTGAATATCAATATTTAAATTTATGAATGCTTCACATGCAAGAAGGCAATAATATAATATACAAAATAAAATACAGTATACGCAAATTAAACATTTGAACCACGTCGTCACTAACATTGGCGACTGGATTTAAAACAGTTTCAGCTATTCAACACTAAACTAAAATGTTTCTGCCAAGTTCTGGCTTTCAAAGTCCCACAAAGGGAAATATAAAACTACGATCAAAAAATTATTCTTCATCCTTTTCGTTTTCCATTAGGAATAACGTTTGTACGCTAAAGTAAACAAGTACAGTACAGTATTAAAGACATAAAAGATAAACATAAAAATAAACAACACATTAGAGAAGTAATCTTTACTGACTAGCCAAATTTAGGCTAACAGCACCAGCTTCCTCATTTGAGGGTAACGACCGTCGACTTAGTAGATCAGCAAGGTCATTGTCCTTGCCATGAACATGTTGGGCAGTGAATTTAAAAAGATTCAGGTAAAGTGCCCACCTTTTCAGACGAGGATTTAGCTTGTCTGCAGTCTGTAAATATAGGAGAGGTCGGTGGTCGGTTCTCAGTGTAAAATGTTGGCCATACAGATGGACTTCAAATTTCTTTATGGCCCAATATGCAGCTAGAGCTTCCTTCTCCACAGTGGAGTAATTTCGCTCTGCAGGGCGAAGCCTGCGGCTTGCATATCGCACTGGAGCTACTTCTGCTGAGTTGTCTGATCGGGCTTGCAAGAGCACGGCACCCAGGCCTTCGTCTGAGGCGTCGGTCTGCAAGATAAATGGAAAATCAGGGTTTACCAGTTGTAATACTGGCTCACCTGCCAATGCTTCTCGGAGCTTGAAAAATGCTCTCTCCGCTTCATCCGTCCATTTGACAGGGGAGGATTTACTTTGCTTCGAGGAGGTCAGTTGCTGCAAAGGGGCAGCGATAGTATTAAAGTGTGGAATGAACCGTTGGTAGTAGCCGACACTACCCAGGAATGATCTCAGTTGAGTGACAGTGGCAGGTTTCTCCATATCCTTGATAGCTTGTACCCTGTCATGTATAGGGGACATAACTCCTTCTCCAACCACGTGGCCGAGATACTGCAATTGTGTGAAACCGATCTCACATTTGGAAGGCTTTAAATGAAGTCCATGCTGGTTCAGACGAGTGAGAACTCTGCGGAGAGTCTCGAGGTGCGATGACCAATCCTGAGAATGCACCAGGATGTCGTCTATAAAGCATGAAACATTGTCGAGATCCTGTAGTACTATCCTCATGAGTCTGCTGAAGCAGCCAGGGGCATTTACCATACCAAAAGGCATGACCCTGAACTGATATAGACCATATCTTGTGGAAAAAGCTGTAAGAGGCTTGGTAGTCTCGCTCAACGGGACTTGCCAAAATCCACTGGCCAGATCCAACTTGGACAGGTAACGGGCTTGAGAAAGCAACGAGAAAATATGCTCGGCGTCAGCAATGGGCTCTCCATCAAAGATGGTACAGGAGTTAAGCTTACGACAGTCAAGGCAGAACCTGTGACTGCCATCTCGCTTACGCACTGCCAGTAACGGCGAACACCAAGGCGAAATGCTCTTTTCAACTATTCCGAGGCGGACCCAAGTGTCAAGATCTTCCTTCAGCCGTAAGGACAGCTGGTGGGGAAGACCATAGGAATGCCGAAATGGCTCTGGGTCAGTCAGTCTGACATGATGCTCAAGGGTAGTGGTAATGCCTGGGAGGTCGTTGAAGACGTTCTCATAGTCCTCAAATAGCTTGTTCAGCTGTTCCCGTTGACTCGGTTGCAGTCTGGAGTTAATAATACAATTACTCACACTTTCTTTTCGGTGTGTGGGAATGGCAGGATCCTTACCATCATCAAAAGCTAAGCTTATGTCTTCAATTGCAAGAGCGGTGGCTGCAGCCAGAGGGGCTTCTTCAGAAAAACTCCACTCCCGTAAGTCTGTCTCCACTGCAAGGGTGGAGTATTCCAATATAGGAAGTAAGGGGTGGCTATAATGGAGCACCTGTGTTGCTGCAGCCTCGGAGGTTCTGTTGATGCTTGAGGCATCTATAGGGGTTGCTGGGACCGCCAGCGCAGGATCCCTGTGGGCCTCCGGGTCCTCACAATAAAGCTTCAGCTGGTTAATGTGGTATTTCCGGTTAATGCCATCAACATTTAGCACATAATTGTCAGGGGTCACCCGGTGTACCACAGTGTACGGTCCTTTCCAGCGTAGCATTAGCTTGCGGGTATCTGTTGGAAGAAGTAACAGAGCTCGATCTCCGGGTGTCAGGGCACGACGCCGCGCACGCTTGTCAAAGAGGAGCTTGGCAGTCTGCTGGTGACCCTTAATGGCTAATTGTGCAGTTTTCCATGCCTTTTTAAGGTGAGACGAAAACTTCAAAATATACTCATGGACGTCCCTATCGTCATCTTCGATGGTAGGTGAATCCCAACATTCTGCCAAGAATTCTACTGGGCCTCTGACCTTATGACCATAAATCATCTCGAAAGGCGAGTATCCAGTAGTGTCGTGGGGCGTGTCTCTGAAGGAGAAAAGTGCAGCAGGGACGTACTTGTCCCACTGCCTAGGCATATCTATCACTAGCTTGCGCAAACATCGCTTCAATGTCCCGTTATAGCGTTCGCATGCTCCATTTGATTGGGCATGATAGACACTCGTACGAATGTGCTTGATTTCTAAAAGGTCGCAGAAAGCCTCAAAGTGCCTACTTGTAAACTGACTTCCATTGTCAGAAGTGACCTGCTCAGGAAAACCAACCCTGGAGCACATTTCAAATAGGGCTTGAGCGACTGCTGCAGTTGTGATAGAAGACAGTGGCACTGCATCTGGGTACCTTGTTGCCAGGTCAGCATATACCAGGAGGAATTGTTTCCCCGTGGACAAAGTTGGATCAATAGGACCTAGTATGTCAATAGCGACATTGGAAATTGGCTCCATTGAGAGCTTAGTTATCCCCGTGGGAACTTTCGGTACTGGTGCCGTTGAGGTGGATTGACAGACAGGGCAGGAACCTACATATCTGTCTACCTCGGCGTACATGTTTGGCCATGCAAAAGCCTTCTGAAGGACATGCCGAGTTTTTGCTTTGCCTCTGTGTCCACTCAGAGGTAAATGGTGTGCCACATACATAGCCTGGCGGTGCAACGAAGCGGGCACCACCAACTGTTTAAAGGTGTGGTCACCTTTAGTCACATGCCTACGAAGTACTCCATCTTCAAAGACGTAAGTGATCTGGCCTCCTCCTCTCGCTGTGAAGGTCCTTCCCTCGGTGGCCTGCTGCATCCAGCGTTTGAGGCTGGGGCAGTCTTGCTGCAATTTGGCAAAGTCTGGAGTGGACTTCAATGGCTCTAGAGGTGCATCATCTGGTAAAGGAGGGGTAAACTCTCCGTGTTCCACATTACGTTTACTAACTGCGGCAGACTCAACGGAGTCAGTCGGAGAATCGTCCAAATTCTTGGCATCGAGGCCAGGAGTTGCTGCTGAAATGGCTTCATGTGACTTCCCCCGAGGGAAGTTATAACGAGAAATGTCCTTATGGTATAGGTCGGCCTGGAAAGTAGGAACTAGGTTCAGTGCACGACCCATCAAGACAGGGTACATAAACCCAATCATTGCCACAGCTGGGGCTTTTCCCTTGTAGTATTTGCAATCCAGGTTAATGACACAGCAGCGTCGTATTTGGGGTGTTCCTTCAGTAACCCGCACCCGAACGACTTTGCTGGTAAAATCTTCATCCCTGACAATTCTCTCGTCAACAAGTATGCCATTGGCCCCTGTGTCAAGGGCTATCTCAGCTTCCACACCATTTATGGTTTCTAGGCATTTTGGGATCATTTCCAGATCATCATGTTCGATGAATTCCACATTGGCAAGTTTGTGCGGGGGTTCCTCGGCATTATCCTCATTGGCCCTTTCTGGCCCTGTTTCCACAACATGGGCTGAGTGAGTGGCCAGACGGCTATGTGGGCCGCCGCTGTGTGAGGGAGTGTGGTGACTCTTAGAGTTTGGCTGAAAACCCTGGGAAGGTGGAGCAGAGTAATGGCCTTTGCCTCTTAACTGCTGAGGCTTAGGTCTTACCGGGTCATCCTTCTTGAGTGTGGGTGCATGGCCGTAATAAGGCTTAGGAGTGTGAGGAAGAGGAGCTGGATGATTGAAGTTCTGCGAGGGGCTCTTGTGCTTCCCATTCCTGTAATCTCTATTTCCGGATAAAGGACTACTGTCTGGGATTTCCGCTCGAAGCCGAGCAAGCGCAAGCTCATGTTCATGTTGTGCTTGTGCCTCCTCACGTTGTGCTTGTGCCTCCTTACGTTGTGCTTGTGCCTCATCACGTGCTCTCTTCTCCAGCATATCTCGGCGTTCAACCATCTTCTCATAAGCCCATTCGAAGAGCTCCTGTCTTGGGGAAAAACCGTATCTCTCACCCCTAGCCATCAGTATGTCTAGGTAACGCTCCTCATCGAATGTTTTGATGGTTTCCATGTTTGTTTCCTGAACAGTCAATAACGAAGTGCCAAAACAACCACACAGAGAAACAAATCTCTACAGTACAGTAGTAGAAAAAAAATGAAAGTACCACACAACACCACAGTTCAAACTTGAACGTAAAAGTGATCTCAAAATCTCACCATAAAAGTGACTCAAAATTCAATCAAGTGCAACAGCAGCAAAATGTTGCAAAACAGTGTATGAAACACTGGTAATACAGAATGGCAGTCGTGCCTGCTTAACAGCAATATATGGCAGTACCTGCGGTTATTGTGCAAATGAAAGGAATGAGCAACACAATCAAGTGCAACAGCAACAAAATGTTGCAAAACAGTGTATGAAACACTGGTAATACAGAATGGCAGTCGTGCCTGCTTAACAGCAATACGTGGCAGTACCTGCGGTAATCGTGCAAATGAAAGGAATGAGCAACACAATCAAGTGCAACAGCAACAATATGTTGCAAAACAGTGCATGAAACACTGGTAATGCAGAATGGCAGTCGTGCCTGCTTAACAGCAATACGTGGCAGTACCTGCGGTTATGGTGCAAATGAAAGGAATGAGTAACAACGAATTTTACCGACTAGCACCCAGTGCCTGAGAGTACAATCAAGTACAGTATAGTGGTCGTGCCTGCGTATGAGCGCATATATGGCAGTACCCACAAATAAAATGTCGTAAGTGATACGAACAAGTACAGTATCGCGGTCGTGCCTGCGTATGAGCGCGTATATGGCAGTACCCACAAATAAAATGTCGTATGTAAAATTCTGAAGTGTTACCAAAAGGGCACAGTTCCTATGCAAAATACACCAACGATAAGCTAACAGCTTACTAGGCAGCCAGATTACACATTTCTACTAGTAATGAGAAAATTTATTTTCATGTGACAACTCAAACACATGAAAGGCTTAGCCTAGGCTCGATAAATGACACCAAAGTTTTTCTTCCGATCTATAAGCAGTCAATGCTTGAATATAAAACACAATTATAAGCAGAAATACTTAATATGCTTTCTCCCAATTCCTAATTCCAAGGAAATATAACAATTCCTAACAAGTATCACCCTTTAACGGATATATAAAACACGAATGCTTTAAAACTCAATCTTATCACGCAAATAAATGAAATTTGATATAACACGTCTTCTCGTCATGCAAAATTTCTAAAGTCTGTTACCACATAATCTCATGTAGATTTCCTGAAATATTGTTTACCACATGGGAAACAAGAAAATATTAGTTACCATACTCAATATTGAAAAATAAAGAAAAATTTCTTATCCGCAACGTTTCTAGCGCAAAATTTTCGTGTGCAGCCTAAGATTCATTCATTTCAATAATCGAGCCAATGGTAATCGGGTTTCATGTGCAATGTTAAAAAGCAAAATAAAAATAAATTTATAAAATCAGTCTGTCTGTTCGGGTCCCTGTTCGGGCGCCAATTAATGTGGGGTTTTAATTTTAAATGATGATGCTAGAGTGTTAAGATTCTGTTTTACTAAGGGGACTCAAAGTACCGAGCTCGGTTAAGAGCTCACAAACAGACAGGACAGATATTTGTACTTGAACACCCTATCTTCAATACCATTAGTCGGTTAAATGAAACTCAGAATTCAACTTTCTTTTAATTTTGGAAATGCAATGACATTAAAAGAATTGAATTAAATTTCTCAAATTAAACTTTATGAAATGCTGCCTCGAATCCCGGAGGAGGTGAGTATGAGTTCGTTTCCCGGCACCACGGACGTATGCCAAGACTTTGGCCTCAACTCGATGATTACCTCTGTCTCACAGGCAGAGTAGAATACAGGACACTGCAATTTCAGAAACAGAAATGACACAGTTTATAATGGGAAACTGAAAGCATGAGCACACATATAATGAGTTTCCAATGTCATTCTACTGGATGAATATATATAGGTTATTCACAGCTAACCAGAAATATTTATGAATATATATAGGTTATTCACAGCTAACCAGAAATATTTATGCTACCATAATAGCATACAAAACATTAATTCTTTACTGGTTTTAAAGAAAATAATATATTCACAATAAATGAAGAATAAGCAAGACAAATACAGTACTGTATGTATTCCTTAAATTGTGGGCAACCACAAAAGTTGCAATGCTTATTCCGGATATGAAATTAATATGGTAAAACACTCTATTTAGGGTAAAGGAAGAATCTACGAGATAAATACAGTATTCATTCACTTTTAGTTATCAAGAACTTTGCAATAAATAAAGGGTGCAAAACCTCCTTTTGAGGTATTTGCAACTTATAACTCAAAACACTTTATCCCCAACATATGAAGAATTAGCAAGATAAATACGGTATGCATTCATTAAAATGTGGTTAACAAGAAATATTTGCATAGCCAACTGGGAAAAATTACCTTTTGAAAATTTGCAATTTGGCTTTTTGGCAAATAGCTTTATTGACGAGTTTTTGAAGTAAAAACACTTTATTTACGATGATAGAAAGGGGTGAAATGAAATTAGAATTTATTAGGAAGAGAGATAGATTTTTACGGGCTCATAACTTAGTCTTCAGAGGATGAGATTTTCGTTTATCACATTCAGTGAAAAGAAACTTCTCAGCAATATATACCAGCTGTAATTTACAGGTTAAGGAATTAACTTTGGCATGTGAGATTCCAGTGTGGTAATCTACAAAATTTCGTGTGACTGGGAATGGAATCTGAGAATAGAAATCCATAAGATTTATCCAGTAACGAATGTAACTAATTCTCGAAAATAAACCAATTTGCTTGACCCACGAGCTTTACCATACACTATCCCTCACCTTGTTGTGCTAGATGAATTCCTTGTTGTGCTAGATGAATTCCTGTGAAGATGCCACGTAAAATGATTTAAAATAAACTTAGACCACCCAGGCGAGATGTTGCCTCTGGGCAGTCTCGGCGCCAAAAGAGAGCGTCTCCTCGTGGTGCTTCGTGACGTCATCTGTAGGAGACATTCCTAGAGCAGTAATTGGCTCTGATTTCATTTTAAGGATTATTTTAGTGGTGGTCCCTGGCAGGCAATTATAGCAGAGATGCAAGGGAGAGACAGTATTTTTAGGTGCAACAAGTGGAAGCAAATAAAATAAAACGAGAATACTAATGAAAAGTTAGGTTACTGGTTCTGTGTTTCTTTTTAATTTTCTTGGCCCGTTGCAGGCAGAAAAATAGGAGCAGCCTTTATATTGGGGCTATACTTCTACACGTACAAGAAGAGTAAATAAACACTATAGAATTAGCTATAAGCTAAAATACAAATTGCAAATAATCATAATCTGCGAAAGTCAAGAAGTGGGAATTATTTTATTAGTTAGAAAATAACAGTTATGTTAGAGGGAATTAATTTTTTTAGTTAGAAAATAACAGTTATGTTACTAATTTAATTAATAAGGCATCTAACAGCCTCTGTTGACATTGAGCGAAACACTCTGTCACACAGTTCATGTATAAAAATGCTTAGATATATACTTTTGAATGTTAATGTTGTCAGTATTTGGATATGAAACTATTTTATGATTGAAGACTAATAATCGTTACTTATATATATATATATATATATATATATATATATATATATATATATATATATATATATATATATATATATATATATATATATATATATATATATATATATATATATATATTAGCAAATATAGGGAAATATATTCTAAGCTTGTAAGCATAAGCTGTAAAATTTTTATCAATATGTTGTTGAATCTATACCTCAGATATGTTTCTTATTAAAATGCGGTTCACATGACTTGAATGTTTGTAATAATAATAATAATAATAATAATAATAATAATAATAATAATAATAATAATATTATTATTATTATTATTATTATTATTATTAATTATAATAATAATAATAATAGTAATACTAATAATAATAATAATAATAATAATAATAATAAGAATAATAATAATAATGATAATTATTATTATTATTATTATTATTATTATTATTATTATTATTATTATTATTATTATGCAGACATTGTGATAGTTTCAAGATGTAGACTATTTTCAAATGTATGGAAATTGTTAAATTTATGTTGAACTTTAGACGCTCGTAAATCATATGCCAGATCTCTTTTATATGAGATCTTAAATTTTATGGGGCCTTAAAACTATGGACTTTATGGAACCATTCAGTTCTTTTTTCTATTGAAAGGGGCCTCTATAATGGTGTGGCAATTACGTAGGATGATAATCTAATGGGATATCATTGCCAAACCATTAATAAAGATAGCCAGTATAAACATGGATAGTTTTATGGTATTTCAGAAATATATAGACATATATAAAACTCTTTGAGTAAGTATATTATATTTTATTTTTATAAATCACATGAAGGTCCAAGACTTCAATAAATCATGCGTGTCGGCTTTTATATTCTCATAAACATAAATTTAACAAAACTAAAATTCCAAAGTGCAATGAAAGGTGTATGAACTATTTATCTTACTTTATGTTTTTCTCATTCCCCATAGTATATATTTCATTCATATAGCAGGTACTACTTTCTGAGCTTTTCATATAGATAGCTTATCCACCTAAAGCAATGAAATGATGTCTTTTGTTTTACACATGTATCCGAGCTCGTGAATGTTAACAAGAGCTGACGTCTGTGGTAGACAGTGATGGATCCAGACAGCTGAAGACCCATCAGACACCTTTTCACTTCAACCCTCTTTCCTCCAAGCTCGTTCCATCCTTTCTGGGTGTTTAGTCCTCTAGTGATCTTTTCCCATAACAGTTCCAAGACCCTTCCTAGTAGTCACCGTGGCTCAAACGGTAGCGTACGCGACTCTGAGGCGTCAGGTCGAGGGTTCGCGCCCCGTCACGGTCTGAGGTTAGCAAGGGCATGCACTCAGGGTAACGATTACATCTGCCAAAACAAGTCCTTCGCAAGAAGGCAACCGTCCTAGCCCTTGGTTGAAAAGGGAGTCCGTGACGTAAAACCGGAGCAAGTTCCAAGACCCTTCCTTCATCCTTCATGCTCTTTATCTTCACTCATCTTTAAGCTCCGAGTTCTTCCGCTTTCATATCTCTCTCCTCCTGTGTTTCCTTATTCCTTATCTCACTTTCTTCAAAAAATGTTTCCATTATTTAGCAACGGGTGTATTTGTCTCTTATTATCTCTACTTTTCCTCCATCAACCATCACCGATTGCAACCCTCTTACCGCTTATATATATATATATATATATATATATATATATATATATATATATATATATATATATATATATATATATATATATATATATATATATATATATATATATATATATATATATATTTTTTTTTTTTTTTTTTTTTTTTTTTTTTTTTTCCTACCACCACACACCTCTCCTCTTTTGTCACCCAACACCCTCTCCCTCCTGAAAAGTTTTTGACGCATTCTAACATGTTAACTTTGAAGTTCGTATTTGAGTTGGGTTTGTGAGTTCCCCTTTCCCATCAGTGCCTCACATGTTTGAGTTTCAATACTCTGGGAAATTTTACTCTAGTTCAGAGATGGAATATTCACATTTGTGATTCAAATGAAAAACAAATCTCAGAAATTATCATTTCTTTGTGATGAAAATCAAGATTTTTTCCCCCTATTTGTACTCGGCATATGATGTTTTTCGTTTAGTAACGTATTTTCCTGAATGTTGAGGAAAATATGATATTATTAGCATTGCTAATAATATTTGCTTGTACATCCCTTGTAAATTATTATAACTTGTTCACATAACTTTTGATACGTAAAACATTTATATAGATGATATCCATATTCTTGTAATATTGTAGTGAAATATTACTTGCAGAGAACTTTTGAAACATTAAAATCATCGAATATATTAAATACCAATGAAAAATATTAAGTAATTTTACTTCTAGGCATCGAGCTTCTATTTGTCATGGATTATAAAGCATTTCAGACCTTGACTCTTAGCAATTTCCCATTGCTTTCGTAGTTTTAGCTATTATTATTGAATACAATTTTATGAAAAAATTTATGTTTGCTATTGATTGAATGCGGCGAAACGAGGGAGCTAGATATTTTTACCGCCTTATAAGGGAGATTATTAACATACATATATATATATATATATATATATATATATATATATATATATATATATATATATATATATATATAACTTAGAAATATAAATGTATAACATCGGTGATGGATCCTTTATTGGATATCCTTCAGCAAAGTGTGATTTTTTATTTTGCCGTTCTCTAACTCGAATGTTGCTACATCACCTTATGGCCCATTTGTAAAATAAATATTTATATCTTCAAACCAAGCTATTAAAGTAACAGAAAGAGTAAATTCTCTCTGAAGTTAAAGTTTTTTCTTGTTAATGATGTCATACTTTTCATTGAATATTTAAAGACACTTTCCCGTAAGTGAGCGGTATATTTTTAATGGTGGCTTCTCTTTATTTTGAGTTATTATGTATAGATATTTATGAATTATAGTCTTTTTTTCTAAAGATTATTTTTTTTTCAATTTTTCTAAAAATAGATGAGTATATTGTAATCTTGGATCAGTGGTTTTCAGCCATATTTTGCCCATGGCCCACCTTTGGCAGGCCCAGTGCCCTGCAGAACTGGGTAATGATGATAAAAAGCAGATTCAAAAGCAGATTCAAGACACTTTATTATTAGTTCTCCTTTTTAATGTATGAATTCAGGCACTTGGTGTGCGTTTCCTGTAAATAAATCGTTTTCATTGTAATAAAAACTCAAATTATACTTTTTTATTTACGAAATTTAGTTTAGAATATGTCCGTGTCCCCTATGAAAGCGGCCCATGGCCCACTCGTGAAGAAAGTAATGTGTATTTAAATGCTTTAGGAGAAAATTATTGACTTTATGAAGTAATTTGTTATGTTGCTGCTTGATTACGTACTTAAATATATTTACTGTATGTATTTGTGTGTGTGTGTGTGTTTGTCGGTGTGTGTTTTTGTGTGCGTAAATATAAATAGAATAGGGGTGCTCATCATTTTTGACGTAATATGATAAAAGTCACGCAGAGATAATTACATTTACATATATATGACTGACAGATAATACTCGTTAATTGTTCAGTATAAAGGAGAGAGAGAGAGAGAGAGAGAGAGAGAGAGAGAGAGAGAGAGAGAGAGAGAGAGAGAGAGAGAGAGAGAGAGAGAGAGAGAGAGAGAGAGAGAGAGTAGTTGTAATCCAATTAAATTGGACTCATATGTGTTTAACGACCTACTCTTGGACATGGAATTGCAGGCGGGCTTTGCATTAACCTTATGATAGTACAGAATGGATGTTAGTGTTGCGTAATTACATTTTTCTATGGAAATATTATTGAAGTAACGTCCGTTGTTGGTTCTAATTTCCTCTGGGAAATTCCATCAACGAAAATTTGTCTCTGATAATTAAATAAAGAATAGAAATATTTAATGTTCTTACACAATCGCACATGCACACAGATATGAACATACAAAACTCACACACACACATGAACATACAAAGCACACACACACACATGAACCTACAAACAGAAGCTAAACCATACGAACGCTATGCCTTTAAAAGAGTTTTTGATTATGGTCAGTATATTTCGTTGGGTATCTTAGTTTATTTATCACGTAAAACAAAAAGCAACATGACAGCAATTTTCGACTGTTTGCTATGTATTGAAAATCAATATCTACATATTCCTTATCTCTTGTTCCCTTATGAATAGTATTTTTCACTACTCTTAAAGAAGTCTACCTGTCACTTATCACTAAGAATTTTATATCTGTATCTGATATATTCCAAATTTGGTATTTATTTAACGAAGCATTGTGGGAATTTTGACCAGTGGAGTAATAGTGATTTATATTGTTTTTTTAAAGTTATCCTTAACATAGACTATGTAAAATTTAACAACTTGTATGGACGCTTTCCTCTAGTCCAAACTTTGTCGCAGAAACTATAGCAGATATGACTATTGGCACTTTATAAACTGACTCCTATCTATGGCTCTCTGCAGGTGTAGAAATTGTCCCTCCCACAAAATTGCAGTGATTCATGTTTAGTTATAGCTTATATTTATGGTAATCATGGGACTACCACTGGCTCGTTCCCACCGTGGGGAGTTATGAAGGGCATCCAGCCCTAATTCCCCGCTCCAGCGTGTCTGTATCCATCCTATTGGAATGAGGCCTTAGTGTGACACATGAAACGGTGCACTATTATAATGTTATGGATGACTCTGCATCTAGTCAGGAAGGAACGCTTCAAAGTTCTGGATTTATCAGTCAATAATAATTCTAATATCCGCTTTATCTTTTCATTTAATATCCTCATCTTTCTTAAGTTCATCGTTTACTCTTTCTTTTCATTATGGGTATCTCTAGGGTTTTTGTAATTAACTTTTTTTTTTAACTGATGGCTGAACTTTTTTTTTTTTCCAAGAAGAGATGCTAAGGTACCAAACGCATAACAAATCCCTTTCCTTCGATCAACTTTCCGTCACCTAACCTAGCCTTGCAGTTTTATTTTTATTTTCTTATATTCATAGTGAGTAAAGACCATGTTTAATATTTCTCCATCGAAGAAGCATTTGCAATTCCCTCCTTCGCATCTTCTCTGATCAATTCTTACCCTCTTTTCTTATTTCATATTTTTTCTTCTCATATTTTCGTTTACATTCTCGCTATTGAAGGTTTTCTTCACTTCCATGGCGTTACACCGCTGGTCACTCATCTCCCCACATGACGTCATACTCCCGGTTGAGTAGGCCTAGGGCAAATATCCTGTCTTAGGCCTATAGGAAATACTTCAGTGCAGAGTGGTGCAAGGTTTTTGGTTTGTGAAAGTTTTGTTGGAAAATATTTAATTAAATGCGTCAGCACTATGCTTTAGCGCTGTTGCTTCTTTGCAAGTTATTTATTATACTTCTACTTTTATAATAAACTGAGGAGAACTTTATATATATATATATATATATATATATATATATATATATATATATATATATATATATATATATATATATATATATATATATATATATATATATATATATATATATATATATATATATATATATTATTGATTTTTTTTAAATGTAAAGTTACAGGGTTCTTTTGTTACCATTGAAAGTCACTTCCAGGTTTTCGAAATTATGTAGAAACTGTGTAGAAATCTGTGTACGCTTGGCCGTGTAGTATTTTTCCTCTTGACTTATCCTGACCCTCCTCTTTCTATCAGTCACTCCCAAACACTTATCCAAAACTCGAGAGAGAAATAATGGATATCTTGTGTGTCTCGCGCAAATCCATTTGTTTTTCTTTGGTTACTGAGTCGTGACCAAACAAAGGAAGCTCACGAGGAGGAAAAAAAAGGGGGAGGGGGGAATGTATAATGGTCTTAAGTCTATGAGCATTATCTTTAGGTAACGAATTTCTTGTTTATTGAACTTGAAATTCCCTCGCATTATTGGTTATATGCTTACGTTGCAAAATGAGCGAGTATATATTTGAAATTGAAACCTTTTTTCAGGTATTTTGTGGGTAAATAAGGCTGTTAGTTTTTAATAACATTAAATCGTAATGCATTTACACGAAAGACTAAATAGATATCCTGTTTATTATGTGGAAATTACTGAGGGTATACTCAGTCTTTTATCTTGCTAGCAATTAATCCTATTTGGAAATAAATATAACCTTGGGTTTGTATTAGATCTTCCACGCGAATGGAGAGATTTTGAAAGTGCGGGGATTAAACTTGGCCTAAATACCCACTTTACCAGTATTATGGGTATTATCCCATAGGCGGAAAACCTTTGACGAGATATTAATGCACTTCCAGTATATATATATATATATATATATATATATATATATATATATATATATATATATATATATATATATATATATATATATTGTATTTACTTATGGTATATTATATTTGACATAACAGTAATCGAATCTTAATCGATTTTCTCCTTTTACCTGCAAGTAAATACAATATAATTTGCTCTTTAAGTACAATATTTTTTTTCCCATCGGACGAAGGAAAAGCTTAAAGTATTGTATAAAACAAAGGCGTGATAAAGTGAAGTATCATAAAAAGATATATATATATATTTCAAGTGTTGTGCGCTTATTCCTGAAGTGTTATATCCATTGTAATTAGAATCTTCCTAATAGAAGCGAATGCAAAAGACCTCACCTCTGCATGAATTTTACTTAATATTGTGTTTGTATCATTGCTGTCATCTCAGATTTCTTATATGATTTGACACCTACGTGTTAACTTTTCTTAATAGTGTCACATTTACATTTCCATTTTGTCTCGCCCATTCTTATTTTACCAAGTTATTTCCATTGTTCCATTTTGCTTGTAAATAATCCTTTAATATTCCCTCTGATGCTTCACTATTTTTGTTTAACCTGTCGACAGTTAACTATTGGCTATGTTGGAATTGCTAATTGTTCTCTCTGATTGTGTGAAATCTACCAGTTCTGTCTATCTATTTGTCTATCTTTATCTATCCTTCTGTCTATATCAATCTATCTGTGTGTAGTCTATCTCACCATCTGTTCCCAGTTCTACCCTAACATAACAACCAGGTTAGGCTAGATTACCGTAGTTTGGTTAAGTCAAGTTAGGGTACTGACTAACTAAACTAATCTACCTAACCTTTTTAGGTTTGTGTAGAGTACAACAGACTGCAATTTTTTTTTTTTAGATTGTGAGACCAGAACGGGCAACAACAAAAAAAAATAATAATAAATATACCCTCATCGGGCCTGAGAACGAAGAAAACAGAGAGAGAAAAAAGTGATGGGGAGTATTGTGACTTGTCAGATGTGAACGGTAATAAGACATGTGTAACGAATATCCAAAAATATTCGGTGTTGATGTAGGCATAGAAAGAGAACCGTAACTGAAGGTAGTGAGTAGACTGCAACTATATATAGGTAAAGCACACACACACACACACACACACACACACACACACACACACACACACACACACACACACACACACACACACACATATATATATCTGGTCCTTAGCCGAAAACCTCTCCAAAAATCTATAACTCAAGCAATCCCCCCCCCTCTCATTCGTTAACATGATTCTATAGCTTGCTCTTCCACTGACAGTGCCACTCTCTTTGGCTCTCATTTTTCTGCCAACTCTTCCTTAAGCGATACCAGAGCACCTGTTGCTCGTACTTTACCCCTCTCTAACCTAACCCTATGCCCTTCCTTATTCTTTCTTCACGCAATGTACATAAGGTTTTTCGCTTATAAAAATAAAAAAAGGCATCTGGACCCATTGGTATCCCTGCCAGGTACCTTAAGGAGTTTGCAAATGAACTGGCTCCCGTGCTTTGCCATTTTTTTTTTCGTCTCATTTTCTAAATCGGTAGCTATCCTTCATCTAGGAAGCAATATTAAGTTCAACTTGTTCCTAAAAAGGTTGGCCACTCCATTCCTCCTAACTAACACCTATTGCCTTAACCTCTGCTATTGCTAAAGTATTCGAAACTTTTCTCAGTTGTCATTTCTTGAAACATTTGAATCTAACTCTCTCATTTCCGATTAGTACGATTTTCGCAAGGCAAAACCCACTGATAATCTCCTGTCCTATCTCACTCATTTATGGTCATCTGTGAGGAACTATGTGGAATCCTTTGTCGTCGCCCTTGATATCTCTGGGGCTTTTGACAGAGTGTGAAACAAGGCTATGTTTGCTAGTCTCCCTGCTTGTGACTTTACCCCTTCTCTCTGTTCTCTGATTTCCAGAGAAAACCTTTGGTTGTTGACAGCGCAGCATCTGGCTCATTCCCTTCTACCAGTAGTGTTCCACAGGGCTGTGTTCTTTCACCTACTCTTTTCCTTCTCATCATCAACGATATTCTTCAGCCCCCATCCTCCTCTTCATCCACGCCTCTGCTGGCGATTCTATCCTTCATTTTTCCTCTACCTTCTCTTCACAATCTTCATCTGCAACTCGTAATCAGTCTCGTATCACTTTTTTTTTCAACTCTTAAGTTCGAGTTACAGAGAGTATCTGAATGGGACACCCAAAATATAGATAAATTTAATGCCCTCAAGACGCAGTTTCTGGCTATTTCTTTATCATCTTCTCCTCCTGAAAGCCCTATTGTCATGAAACCTAACTAATTTTACCCTCTTAGAATTATCAGTGTATTAGGAATCCAGATAACTTCCAAATTGTCTTGGTTGAGACACAATCCACATTTCTAAATCTGCATCCAAAAAATTTGGGGTTCTGTTTCTTTTTGGTTACTACTTTTCCTCTCTTCATTTACTTAAATCTATGAAGGCCTTATGCATCCCTGCTTAGAATACTCCTCTCGCATTTAGGGTGCTTCTCACACTTACCTTCTTGATAGAACTGTATTTAAGGCCGTCAGACTAATCAGTGACCCTTCATTTACTTCTAATCTGGATTTTCTTTCTCTTCGCCGTGAGGTATAATCCCCTCTCTCTTTTCTATCCTTCTACTGCTATCGCTGCTCTGATGAGTTGGCAATTTGCATCACTTCCCCACTGCCGAGGCCACACAGCACTCGTCAAGCGGCCTCGTCTCACAGGTACTGTATGGAGTTTTGTAGCTCGTGGATTGGTCTGTTCAGCAATTACTTTTTCCTTTCCCCCTCCAGACTCTGGCACTGTTTTCCTCCTTCTGTCTTCTAATTCGTATAACCTATCTCCTTCAATAAGTGGATATATTGTCATTTCATGGCCTAATCCTGCCATTTCTCTAGGTCCTTAATGCTTCGACAGTTCTTTCAGCAAGTCTTTTTTCTATTGTGTATCATTCCCTTTTTTCTGCCTTGTCCTTAATCTTCTACTTTTTCATTGTAATGATATCTTGGTTCCCGGGCTGATGAGGGTAATTTTCTTACCTGTCCCGGTGTTACATCATATATATATATATATATATATATATATATATATATATATATATATATATATATATATATATATATATATATATATATATATATATATATATATATATATACTGCCTCTCTTTGTTTTGCAAATACGTCATTACCGAAGATATGTATACAACCATGTATACTCTTAAGTGCTGAGGTATTTATTGTTTATTGTCTTTCCCTTCGCAGTCAAGATAATCATATGTACAGCATTCACTTGCTTCCCGAGAAATAGTTTCACACACACACACACACACACACACACACACACACACACATTGAAGACATTCTTCCTGAGAGTAGAGGCACTGAGGACATGAGGAGGAACTATCAGAAAGGAGATTACATCAAAATGAATGAGCTTTTTGCAGTTATTGACTGGAGAACCTTATTTTACAACAAATCTGTACAAGAAATGTATGACATCTTTTGTGAGAAATATGGGAAGATAGTAGATTGCTGCATACCTGTCACCAAAGTAGGTGTAATTCATGCCAGAGAGAAATGGTTCGATAATGGGTGTAAAAGAGCTAAGGAGTGGAGAGACAAATGCTGGAAAAGGTATAGGAGGAGAAAAAACATAAATGCCTGGCAAACCTACAAAAGAGCAAGAAATGACTACCTAAGTAAAAGGAGAGAGGCAGAGAAAGATTATGAGAGGGACATCACCAGGAAGGCTAAAGAAAATCCCAAGCTTTTCCACAGCTTTATCAGAGGAAAACTGAAGGTAAAAGAACAGGTTTTAAGGCTAAAGAGAGCGGATGGAAGCATCACTGAGACGGACGAAGAGATCTGCAAAGAATTGAACAAGGAGTTTCAGTCAGTATTTACAGTAGAAAATACCCCACCCCCTCAGATTGCAGTGATAGAAGCTCAAGGGCCGGTATTAGAGAACATCAACCTTACAGCCACAGAGGTATGCAAAGCGCTGATGGATTTAGATGTTCATAAAGCTACAGGTCCTGATGACATATCCCCTCATGTGCTTAAAAAATGCGCAAACACAATATCAGTGGCACTAAGTATCATATTTAAGGAGTCATTGGAGTCGGGGGAGATTCCAAGATGCTGGAAACAAGCAAATGTGATACCTATCTTCAAAAAGGGAAGGAGGGATACGGCTCTGAACTATAGACCAGTTTCCTTGACCAGCATAGTTTGCAAACTTATGGAGAAACTACTAAGGAAACATATCTCTCTTCACTTGGAATCCTTCAACTTTTTGTCAGTGAGGCAACATGGCTTCAGAGAAGGAAGATCAACAGTAACAAACTTATTAGAATTTTATGATGAGGTAAGCCAAATCTTACAGGAAAGAGAGGGTTGGGCAGATTGCATATTCCTAGACTTCCAGAAAGCGTTTGACACTGTTCCACATGGGAGACTTATTAGGAAGCTGCAATCAATGGCTAGAATAGGTGGAAATGTCTTGGAATGGATAAAAACTTACTTAGAAGGAAGGGAACAGAGGGTTAGAGTAAGACACTCAGTGTCTGAATGGAGAAGAGTTAGTAGTGGAGTTCCACAGGGTTCAGTTTTAGGGCCACTTTTGTTCCTTGTATATGTAAATGACCTACCAGAGTCTGTAAATTCATTCATGAATATGTTTGCAGATGATGCAAAGATTGTGAAGAAAGTAAAAAACGAGAACAATGGTAGAGAACTTCAGGAGGATCTAAATAATCTGCATGAGTGGTCAGAAAAGTGGCTAATGAAATTCAATACCTCAAAATGTAAGGTAATGAGAATGGGTACAAGTGCAAGAAGGCCCAAGCTTGACTACTCGGTGGCTGGAGTACAGCTTCAGGAGACAGAAAATGAGAGAGATCTAGGAGTAAACATATTGGCAGATTTGTCTCCAGAAATACATATAAATGGCGTAGTAAGGGCAGCATATGCATTCTTATCAAATGTAAGGGTAGCCTTCAGGCACATGGACAAGGAAATGTTCAGAAATATTTATGTAACCTATGTGAGGCCAAAACTCGAATATGCAGCCCCCTTTTGGAATCCGCACTTGAAAAAGCACATAGCTAAGCTTGAAAAAGTTCAAAGACATGCCACGAAACTGGTGCCAGAAATACGCAATCTCGGTTATGATGAGAGGCTGAGGGAATTAGACTTGCCATCACTCGAAGCTGGAAGAGTAAGGGGGGATATGGTGACAGTCTTTAAATTCCTTCATGGTTATGATAGAGTGGATAGGGATCGATATTTCGATATGGCTGGCTCTAGAACTAGAGGTCATAGTTTGAAGCTTCGGAAGAAAACTTGTTTGCAGGATGTAAGGAAATACTTTTTCAGTGTAAGAGTAGTTGATAATTGGAATTCGCTAAGCGAGGAGGTAGTTAATGCTACCTCAATCCATAGTTTTAAGGACAGGTATGATAAGTATCACTAAGTCTAAAAATGGAACCGATCAGGAGACGGGAAGATACGAGCTTTGGGCTCTTTCCCGTAAACACAATTAGGTAATCACAATTAGGTAATCACACACACACACACACACACACACACACACACACACACACACACAATTAGGTAATCACAATTAGGTAATCACACACACACACACACACACACATTTACAAATCGAGAGAGAATTATATTTTCGTATACTTGTAAATCGCAGTATATATTGACGTTTTTCGGAACTTCAGTATTTTCATTTCTTCTTATGTTAAGTTTTTTTTTTTTTGGGGGGGGGCATTGAAGCCCCAGTGTTTACTTTTTTTTATGATTGTGACACCAGGACGGGGCAAAGAATAAAATAAAACAGCCCTCATCGGGCCTGGGCACGAAGAATACAAAAAGAGAAAGAGAGATGGAGAGTGTAATGACTTGTCTGGTGTGAAGGGATAATAAAATGCGTGTAATGAATATCCAAGAATATTCAGTGTAGCTGTAGGCATAGAAAAAGAACCGTAACTGAAGGAAGACTTAACATCGAACTGTCCTGGACAGACCTATTTAAGTAAAAAAAAAAAAAAAAAAAAAACACTTCAGCTATAGTATCGCAACGGGCGCCTGTTGCCATGAGCCAACCTACTACTTAATTAGTTTTGTATTTAATACGTCACACACACATATTCACATATGTATACACATGTATATGAGAGGAGGGAGTGGGAGAGATATGCGGGTGGGTGAAGTTGTATGTAGAAAATAAATATTCATCGGTATGTGTAAACGTGTAATAGCAGGTATATGAGAGATTTGCAAGGGTGATTTGCCATATATTCCCCCTCCTCCATGCAGGGTTCATTATGCAAAGCAAGTTCGATCAGGCTTGGTGTTTTTTCTCTCTCTCATTATTACCTTATGATTATTCAAACAGTGGGTATATGATTATTCAGCAGTGAGCATTTTACTTTAATGATATGCTGTGATGAGGTTACTGAGCTTTACTGAACATTCTCCTTTAACAGAACACTGTTTCGTTGTTGCATATGACTTGTACTCAAAGTTTTATTTTTCCTACTATGTATCGGATGAACCCCTGGATCAATCTTGTTTTATTTGTTGTCTCTTATTTATTAAGGAAATTACTATCTATTTTGTCTATATACAGTGACCCCATTTTCCCTTTTAAGGGGGTGGCCGAGCCAAAAGACGCGCATTCACCACGATCCATGTCATTCCTCAATTACTCCTCTCAGTTGTTGCAGAGAGTTTTTTTTTTCTCAATAGCGTCAGAATTACAGTATATGGCTTCTGTTCACTTTAAATAGAACCACCATACTACTCGCTGGAAATATTTGATTAGTCAGATAAATATTTAGCTCTATTTGTCTCTTAGTGTATTCGAAAATGAGCTGTTCGTTGTAGTTTTAGTAAGGGGCACTGCTGTAGATATTGACTCTGAACTTGTTACTATTTATTGACCCAAAGTAATACCCTTTCTCAGGGATTATTATGTAGAGGTAATTTGAGGATTTAC
Organism: Halocaridina rubra; assembly: GCA_037179515.1. Taxonomy (NCBI): domain Eukaryota; kingdom Metazoa; phylum Arthropoda; class Malacostraca; order Decapoda; family Atyidae; genus Halocaridina; species Halocaridina rubra. The sequence goes on along the minus strand of JAXCGZ010013542.1, from coordinate 28,549 downwards.
GCATTAAAGATTTGAATGGATTCATGATATTTGTTTAACTTTACTTTGAGGAAAGTTACTTAAATTTAGACACAGTCACACACGGTAAGGGAAGATGCTAACTTTATTTCGAAAAAATGGGCTACAAGAAAAGCTGGAAAAATTGTCTCTATCACTGGGTAAATACCGCGTATAAATTATAAACCAAATATTCGCGTATCACCTTGAGTGATGTAAATTTACGTACGTTACATTTTCTTAATTTCTTGCTCCTTTCAGAAATATTTAGATTTTAGCCAACTTCGTAATTCAGTACATTATCAAATAGAACCGTTTGATCTGCATGTAGACTTTTATTATTATGGATGCACTATTTTTATGACATATGTTATTGCTGAAACTCTTTTTATATCGAGTCTGAATGGATGTTTTGTTTTTATAAACAAGGGCTTTCCTCATGTAGATATCTAATCGACTTCATGTGAGGCAGAATTAACAAAAATAATTACCTTATTTGTCGTATTTGCAATATAGGTTATTTTTATTTGTCGGGGAGCACAGAACTAGCGCATTTTAATTACTATGATTGAGAGTAATTAGTCAGCGTTTTGATTGGAGCTCGTCGTATATACTGTAATGAATATCTTAGATTTACATGTCTTCATACATGTGTGTGTGTTGATATACGTTGCAATGAATGTCATAGATTTATTTGCCTTTTCGTGTGTGTGTGTGTGTTCCGTGTGTCATAAAGTGCTCAAGATAAATCAATATTGTAGACTTGGTAAGCAGTAATACTGAATATATAAAACGCAAGCAGGCAATTAGTGACTGGAAAAACTAATTGGGAAAACAAATGTTTGTCCTCCAATTATGTTTTTTCGTCTACTACCAGAAACTGTAACAGTAAATTCCAAGTTTTGATCTCATATTTTATATATATACACTTCTGTTGTTTGGTTCTAATAATTTTCACCATACATTTCTGAAATGTTTACAAGTTATCCCACAAGTCTTTGTTTCACCATTATTTTTATTCGTTTTATATCTGTTTTTGGTTCATGGCTGTAAAAACAAGCAAACTATAAGAAAAATATGGTATAATGATATGCATATTTTTGGTGTTTAATTTTTTATGAGCTCATTTTCTATAAAAATGTTCTACTTTGCTTTCATACATCAAGTTCTAAAAGCTAAAACTTGATCAAATGCATACGATACATAGAATTAGAAGTTACTGATAAAATCAGCCTCTTTTATTGCTAGGAAAATTAATGCTGATGAGGACCATGAATGTAATGGTGATTATGCCTAACAGTGTTCATGTTATAGCATAACATTAAATCTATTCCCCATACAAAGTTGCAAAATACTCCTGCTTAAAGGAAACAGCCCTCAATCCCCAGAGACCACAAATAATGAGTGCCTCTTGAAGAGTCATTTTGCCAACGCGTCTGGAGAGAGATATTGTTCTTTTATATTTCAGTTGCTTTCCCTTTGCCTTCTTGCAGTGATTCCATATTGAACCATTTCAAAGACTTCGTTTGGTTTATAGATTTTCTCCCTTTGAGTGTTGCTACTTTTCTATGATACGAAGGGACTTAAAGATGGCAAATGTGTGTCTGTGTGTGTGTGTGTTTTTTTTTTTTTTTGGGGGGGTAGTATAGCGTTTTAATGATTTTTTTAACATTGCCTTTTAATTTTTTTTAACTCGTCTTTCTCCAACATGATTCCAGGACATTTATTGCATTCCCTTTTTGTTATTGCTTCATATATTATATCATCACAGTCATAACACTAACGTCAAGACTGTCACTTATGATCTCGTAGGGACTCTTCCTTTGGATTAGTTTTGCGGTATAGTCTCACGTGGTGCAACCGTTTGTACCTCTTCGAGGTTATGTAATAAATATGGCTGCACCTGCCTTACTGAGATGATCTGCAGTGTTCCGCATTACTCTTAGTACAGCATTGCTTTGATCTGATACTTATAAATGTATGAGATATTCATTTTCTGTGGCGAATGGAAGGCCCTCATGTTTGTTTTTGTAAACATTCGTGTCTTTGGCTCTTTTACCTCTCTGAAAAGACTAGTTTGGGGTTTCCGGGTTAACTATGAAAGGAGAGAGGTTTTATCTAATGTCATGGGTTAAGATGTTTGTGTTTTTGTCTGTGCATATATGTGAATTTTGTATGTGTATGTTCATGACTGTTTTACTGGAGAACAGTTTATATTTTAGACTTTCTCTATTGTTTGACAGATTGCTTGGCTATCGAAATGAGTGTCAGTATTTGGTTTCCTTTTCTGGTAGTGTCTAATCATATGATTCATTAATACTGTCAAAATAGGAGATATGACTTATAGTAGTTTGCCGTAAAGGATTTCTATGCTACTTATTTTACTGTATAAAGTTACACACTCGAAACTCGTGTCATTTTCTCCGGTGTTGCCCAAACTTGAAAATCTTTAGCGAATTTCAGATGTGGAGAGTTCTTAAGTTTTATGGTGGGCAATTCTTTCTCCATATTACGTTTTTGTTGCACCACAACGAGGGAATTTCGGATAGTTGTCTGTGCGACGTGTCCATCGATGTTACAGGAATAACTGTACTTGTCTGACGTCTTTTTTAGTGGCCCAATGACTTCGACTTTCTGTGTTTTGATTGGCATAAAATGTCATATTCTCAACCTTTTTTTTCTTCTCTCGATTGTTATGCCATTTTTGTCACCTCATGTAATGAAGTACAAATCATGACTAATCAGTTTATCGCCGCACTTTGGGAAGTTATCGTTTAAATATGACGATTAATTCTACAGGCAATAGTTCTTTTTTCACCTGAAAAAAACTCAGTTTTATGCGATGAGAGGCATATTGGCAGCCACAGTAATTGTATCGAATAATTGTGGTGGTTAAATATTATGCAGCAATTTGGTTACGCTCAAGCGGGCTACACACGATCAAGTAAACTTGACAAGTATGCTTGATCAAGTATTTCATCAAGTATTGTGATATTTCCCTTCGCCTCCACACGGTCAGGTATGCTTGACAAGTCTTCAGTTGAAATCACAATGTCGAGTGCAGACGACGACGACGCTCTTGCTTTGGCAGCTTTCTGTATTGTGGCCAAGCGAAAGGCAACTAGAAAGAACCGGCGGGAGTGGTGCAAAGAGTGGGTGAAGAAGAGGAAAACATATTCTCATGTTAACCTATTGGCTGAGTTGAAGATTTATCCACGTGATTGGCACAACTACCTTCGAATGAACGAAGCGACATACTTACATCTGCTGTCACTGGTAACACCACTAATTGCGAAGACCACTACAAACATGAGAGAAGCAATTTCTCCCCACGAAAGATTGACTGCAACACTGCGATTTCTTGCTACTGGAAGAAGCTATGAAGATCTTAAATACTCTACCATAATTTCACCACAGGCTATGAGCTACATAGTTCCAGATACCTGCCGTGCAATTTTCGAGGTTTTGAAGGTTGACTATTTGAAGGTTAAGCAAATCATCGTATCTATAGAAATAATACTCACTTCATTTAACAAACTCCTTCAAATGTTAACTGTATTTCTATTCAACGCCTTGAGAAAATATGGACAGAAATAAGGACACATATCAATAATGCACATTTATTTCCATGTACCTAATTTAATCTCAATTTGTGATATATCATTATATGTAATACATAGGAAAAATGTAAACAAAAATCCAATGCTAATACACCTATTTCGTGTATTCCCTTTTCAATTTGTGATATATCATTATTTAATACAATGCAAAAATGGAGAAAATGAGCATGAAATTCAACAATAATACACTTATTTCGTGTATTTATTTAGTTATCACCATGACCTCATGTATGAACATTAACTTTGAAACTATAATTACGTTCACCTAACTATTTTTACGGCGTAAAATTAGAAACATATGATGCAAGACTGCTATTACTTGAGACTTGACTTGACGACATGATTCAAATTCAATCATGCCTAAAGCGACTTGTCAAGTCTAATACTTGATCAAGTCTCACCATACAGACGGTCCAGTTTGCTTGAACAAGTCACTTGATCAAGCATACTTGTCAAGTTTACTTGATCGTGTGTAGCGACCTTCATGTAAACGTTGTGGCTTCATTGTTTGTAAGAGCTTTGTGTTGTGGTGAATGGTGAAGCTGATTCCTGAAGTGTTTTATTTCCATTTTGTATTATTATGTATTCGAGTTTTCTTTCTGTGGTGTTGGTCTTCCTGCTCAAGTATCTCCAAGTAGCGGAGGAGTCTTAAGAAAAACGTCTTCAAGTTGCATCAGGGGAGGAGAGAGACGGTGTGCCGTTACCCCACCCACCACCCTTCACCCAATTAGTGCCGTCATGGAGCTTAAAATCACTCTTTCACATTCTCTCCACATCTCAAAAATAAGCCGTCTCTCAAGCATGCTATGGCGTTAGAATGAAATGACTTGCCGTGGTTTTATTATAACACTTTTTCACGCTTTCCAATCTCGGCACAGAAGCATGTTGTTGATGTGTAATGTCTTTCATGGATTGGTTAGCCAACCTTCATAGAAACAGTACTATGGCTTTCTCTTCGCTTCTTCTAATGCTGTTGCAGTCTTATCATAGTTTAAACTATACCTCTTATATGATTTATTGTTTTTTTAAATCATATATCACCTAGTCATCTTGATTTTATTTTTGGAATTATTACTGATATGGAGACTACTATCATGCGTAGAAAACTGTAACTTTATTGTAACTGTGAAACATCGCAAAATTTAAATATAAATTATTATTATTATTATTATTATTATTATTATTATTATAATTATTATTATTATTATTGTTAATGTTAATGTTATTATCATAATAATAATAATAATAATAATAATAATAATAATTATTATTATTATTATTATTATTATTATTATTATTATTATTATTATTATTATTATTATTTCAGCTCAGGTTTTTCCCAACTGGCTCCTCCGCATAAATTTCATACCCGAGGAAACCTCCCACCACTAGTGTCTTGCAAACTCTTTGGGTTGGAAAATGAACAGAAAATGAGAGGTCTCGCTCTCGTCACAGAACGGAGATGAGTTTGAAGTGGAAGGGGGTAGAGAGCTGTTGGGAAGGGGGGTCTTTAATTTTTGAAAGCTGGCTCGATGGAAAACCCTTCCTGCTCTTCATTATATTGTTCTTTGTCTTCATAATTGAGTTTGTTAATGAGTATCTGTTATTTCTAAAATAATGTTATGCTGCTTTTACACTGCATTTTGAGTTTTTAATTCATTTCAATTGAAGTAAGTTATAATTATATATATATATATATATATATATATATATATATATATATATATATATATATATATATATATATATATATATATATATATCATGCGTGCTTGTGTGTGTGTGTGTGAAATTTATTCAGAAATAGTATTAGGGTGAATAATGTTTATATTGTCAATAATGGGCTTATTTGTCTTGATAATACATTTTGCATATTTGCTATTGTTCCCAAAAGAATGGAACGGTTATTTATGGTGATAATTTTACTTACTCTGCTCGTAGCTGCACACAGAACATATGAACATAAGTTCGTTAATTAATACAATTCATTGTTGTTGTGTTTAAGAAAAAAAATAATGTTAAGGATTGGGAGAGCCATAAAGATGTCCCGATTGTTTTGTGAAAAAAAAATTATCGTATAGTCTATAAAAAAAAATATATGCTAATATTCTTTGTCAATATCGGTCTTTTTCTGATTGCCTCTTATTCAGAGTTGTTCGCAACTGAATTCTAAAACACATTAAGAATATGATATTGCATACGTTGCAAAAAAAAAGTGCAGTGGAAATATGAGAGTATAGCTCCAATGGCAGATGAGGAAATCCTACTCTTACATATTTATAATAACTTATCTCAAATATAAATTATATTTTTCAAGTTATTTGCACTTGCAAACAATGCCAACCTTGGTGTGTGTCTACAATCTTATTACTGAGCCTCTCTCCAGTGAGGATGAGGCCTATACCAACGAATGCCTCAATTTGGGAAAAGGAGATTTTACTTACTCACTGCTAGAAACTCTTGTCGTATTGAAAGTGTATCTAGAAAAAAGTAAAAAAATATCATAGAATAAAAAGCCACAAGAAAATTATGATAAGTGCGTTTACAAAATCAAACTAGAAAAATGAAACCTAAAGAGAAGACAAATTATCTCATCAAGAAAATATATAAAGAAAAATGTTCACTAAAATGTTAGTATGTTGTGGAGAGAAAGTTAATATATTATCTTAGTGGGTAATAAATATTTCACTCTACTTCGTAAGGCTGCTCTCATTGAGTATGTTCATTTACTGATGTGTTTTTGTGGCCTCAGTATTGGAATAAGAATAGCCTTTATATCGTTTCCTTTGCGATAAATTAAAACAACTTTTAAAACAACCACATACGCATTGGATGGCTCTTTTTGCGTACTTAATATTTTGCTTATTTTAACCCAAATTATTAGTTTTTATTTCTACAGACTTATTATTTAGCATTTCCGAGGATTTTAGCTGTCTGTTTTTAATAAATGAATCTCTAAATCTTCTTCTCACTATATACTCTTGTGATACTAAAAATAACCTCAGAACCATCTTGCCAGTTGCTTGAGATGTTTGTGTCGTCAGACATCTTCACGAACATTTTTATTGACATTTATAGAATATTCATTGATAAACCTGTTTAAATGACTAATACTGAGATAGCGCAAGTATTTCAAAATCTATTAGAGCATTGACTGAAATACTTTTACTGGTTATTTTGCTATGCATGGCAGGTTTTTTTTTTTATGCTTAAGAAAACGTTTTCATTTCCAGTTTCCAAAATATAATCTTTCATGTATTAGACGAATTTCTGTCATAATGATGGTTAAATATTGATTTATTCATTCAGATATATATATATATATATATATATATATATATATATATATATATATATATATATATATATTATTAATATTATTTATATATATATATATATATATATATATATATATATATATATATATATATATATATATATATATTTTTTTTTTTTTTTTTTAAGCCACTGCGTACATGATTAAATTTAGAAACCATCTCTTGGTGATTGTATTTGAATTACCGTCTTCTCGAGCAGTTTGCGACACCGTTGGATGGCCTCGCCCTTTTAAATCCAGTTTTCGCCCCTCTGCATTCCTCTAAAACAATGTATTTATCTCATCTACTAGTTTCCTTCTTTCTTGCCCTTCTTTGTTGTACTTTTTGTTGCCAATAAAAGAAAAATTACCCTTCTTTCTTTTGAAGCAAACTTGTGGTGTATTTAACCTAGCCGTTACTGAACATTTCTCTTAAAAAAGAGCCTTCTTTTAAGGATCCTAAAGGTGCGTCAACACCGGCAACAAAACATATCAACAACAAAATTGGCAACATTGGACGCAACAATGTTTGTGTTGCCACTGATACGATGGTGTCGATATATTGGTATGGCGCTGTAGGTGATATGTTGGTACTACTGGTGTCTGTAGATGTCGACTGCGATGTTTAAGTCAATGTTTACAACTTGTTTTGGACTGCATGTTGCCGGTGTGGACGCACCTTAAGGTGCGTCCACACCGGCAACATGCAGTCCAAAACAAGTTGTAAACATTGACCTAAACATCGCAGTCGACATCTACAGACACCAGTAGTATCAACATATCACTTACAGCGCCATACGAACATTTCGACACCATCGTATCAGTAGCAACACAAACATTGTTGCGTCCAATGTTGTCAATTTTGTTACTGATATGTTTTGTTGCCGGTGTGGAAGCACCTTTATGTTTACATTTTACCAAATAAAGTAATTGAAGTACTTTTATTCTATATGGCTGGGTTCTATCAGAGTGAAATCAATCTCGCCTCATCTCTTACAATGCATAATTCTCCTTCCTTTTTTTCATTCTTTTTTTCATGGCGATGGGTAGATTCTATTCATATGAGTAGTGAGTCCTCTGCCTCTCGTAATTCGTCTCTCATTCTCACTTTAAATCGTGTTTTCTTTCTGCTGTGGCCGAATACGATAATACTGCCTCCGCGTTCACTCATTTTCATCCCACGAAGAGTGAAGGATGTGCTTTGATTCAATCCTTCTCCCATTCCATACATGTAAGGAATTGAGTTGTTAAAACCCTGTTTATTATTCTCTTGCTTTGTGTTAAATGCCCTACTTCTTCCGTATCTTTGGCTGAGTAGTCATCAGACCGATAATTTCACACTGCATAAACCACTTCGATGATGAGTTTTCTTGTAGCCTAGTCATGTAGCCATCATTTATCTCCTTTATGAACTCCCCTCGGCACCTCCAAATCCACCACTCATCATCATCATCATACTTTCCCCCTTCAAGCAAGCGTTACTTTTCTATATATATACTAAAGTGCAATGAAATTGAAAATCACAGTGTCTTTCAGGCACCTTTGAATTTCAAGTTCCACTGCCATTATATCAATGTCTTATATATATATATATATATATATATATATATATATATATATATATATATATATATATATATATATATATATATATATATATATATATATATATATATATTCTCCCACAGGTAGGCTTCTTAGCCTGTCAGTGCGGAGCATCTTCTTATCCATTCCGCTCTGTCCCGGAAGATATCCTCCTCGTCCAATCTATTCAGTCTTCCTATTCTATATTTTGTTAAGATTTCTTGTATTCTATCCCTCCATCTTTTTCGTGGGCGGCCTTTGGGCCTTCTTCTGTCTGGTGTCCATTTCAATGCTAGTTTTGGAATTCTTGCCTCCTCCATTCTCTGTACATGTCCCAGCCACCTCAACTTAGATTGCTCAATTTTTGTTTCCAATGATACCACTCATAGTCTTCTTCTAAGTTCCTTCTCATTCCTTATTTCATCCATTCGTGGTTTACCGAGTATAAGTCTGATAGGTTTCATTTCTGCAGCTACACACACACTCAATGACTCCGTTGGCATAATTATCTTTTCATTTCATATTATGCTTTAATCCAATGTGTTATTATTATTATTATTATTATTATTATTATTATTATTGTTGTTGTTGTTGTTTTATTATGATTATTATAACTATTATCATTATTATTATTATTATTATTATTATTATTATTATTATTATTAGTAGTAGTAGTAGTAGTAGTAGTAGTAGTAGTAGTAGAGTAATATCGACAATATTGCTTGATTTTTAAACGTTAGGTGTCCATAGCTGATTGTTTTGGTTAATTTCTGTGGTATTGTTAGAAGATATTCATGAGCTGGATCTCTCCTCCCCATTTCATAGGCCGTAAGCCTGAGGACTTTTGCCTCTATTTGCATACAACAAGCGATTTACTTGATCCCAGGTCATGTATTGGGTTGGTTGGATATGTGCCCCGGCAATCTCTTCATTTTGGAAACTCACAGTATTTGATAGTGTATATATGGATCCTTTAAATATGACCAGAGAGACACAGAACACTGGAACAGATGGTGGTGTCAGAGTCGCCGAAATCACCGCATTAGTGATTTTTGCCAATTGCGTAAACTACAAATGACCAGCTTTTATTGATATTGTTTAGGAAGTTGTTATTCGCTTATTTGTAATGGTTATTCTATGTACAAAAGCTATAGTGCTATAATTGCATTTCATGCTACGAATGTCAGGTCAACAGCTTAAATTTGAAAGTTTTGTTTCACAGTATTTTATCATAGTTATTACTTTCTGTAGTCTCACAATACCCTTACTGCGTCATAGCGTTATCTCTTCCTTACGAAGTATCAGTGTAAAAGTGAATATATGTCTCTTCTAGTCTCATCTAAATTACTTGGAGATGAAAACCAATTTATTTCACGCTAGACAACTAGCGAGGACCTTATATGAGAGGTGAAATCGTGTCGGTATTAGAAGGCGATGGGTTTGAAACAGAGTTCATTTCTTAGCTGTGCAAGGATGTTCCTGGTCTAATAGGTGATGAGGGATGAGATGAAGGTTGGGTTGTACTCTGACGATTTTTCCCCATGCTGTGCACTCATATACGCAATAATCGTAATTTACTTAATTTAGTCATTGTGCTGGGGGATATTAATGTCTCTCTTTTTATCAGATAAAGATATAGAGCTATTGCTAATGGTTACACATAGCTGCGAGTGTAACAAGCTGTTCTTGCAATATCGTTGTTTTCATCTATTATTAAAATGAGGTACAGAGGTTATATCACAGAATAGGTACACAATACTGCTACGTGTTATTTTTGTGTGGCTCTCATGATTTCCTTACATCCAGTTCGGACGAAGGATAATTTTGAAATGTCTCTGTATTGCCACACACCTTTGTCCTTTAAGTAAGATAGTATATGTTGTATAAAGTGTATGTAGTATAATATATATATATATATATATATATATATATATATATATATATATATATATATATATATATATATATATATATAATGCAGTAGAAATACCTTCAGCATCATACGTGTGCCTCGATACAGAAATATTGTACTGTTTCAATATTTGTATCCGAGTTTTTTGGTTTATGTGCTTCACTGACGCTCTAATGTGCAATAAAATATTCAAGCAATAACAACAACAACCTTTGTATTTTTGCTACCCCAATGAATACCGAAAATAATAACATGCTTCTGTAGACATAAACTCTTTTAACACCACGTTTTTGCTTTCCTCAGTATCTGTATAATACAAACTAAAAGAACTTTATTGAATACTAGACAGCTATACGAAGTTTAATTTAGGCTTTAGCTTCTTATGACCAGTTTTGAACATTTCATAAAGCTAAGAGCTCAATCATATAGAGTTACACTCTTATCATGTACTATTGGATGCCATTCCAAAAATCGTGATTTGGAGTATTGTTGACATCTAGAAATGGGACTAAGCTGGACGAAAAGATCTTCGTATGCTATTAGTATAGTTGTCGGAAACTCAGTGGATATATAGCACGTAACTGCCTTCCACGTGGTAAGAGCTAAACTGCCAAGGGGGTTCGTGAAGGTTCTTTTCTATGAAGAATTGCAAACGAGGAGAGGGTAATGGGTTCCATTTGTAAAGGCAACACGCAGTGAGCATACATCATGAATATGTAGAATCGAAGTAGGAATATTTTTTCCCAAGCAGGGCTCTGATGAGAATTCTCACATAAAATGTAATTCTATTTTATCGGCATTACTCCATATCCAACAGATTCCAAGTGGATGGCAACAACACTATATGTAAAAAATTGCGAACAAAATTAAATAAAGAACGCCCGTCACTATTCCAGTTAACGGAGTTATTATCTTTTCTCGTTAGAAACTGTCATATATATATTTACTGGTCATTTTACGAGTAAAAGATTTTAGATGTATATTGCACATATTTTCGTAGTTTACGTGTATCTTTCTGCGTGTACATCTGTTAATCTTATGTCTTGACAGTTTATCACCTTCTCAATAACCTATCAGTTTACGGAGCTATTTTTGCCAACTGTGTCCTGTTATCTTTGTCTTCACTGGGAAAAGTTGAACATATATACATGTCCACCTGTACAGATATACAGTTGCTTACCTATGCATTCAGCTAGTTTAGGCAGAATTGCACTCTTATATATTTGGATGCACGTAAACAAAAGTACAGAACCAACTACATCCTTATCATAGATAGTTTTGATTAGTAAAATCTCTTCGTAAATAGGACTGGATATTAATAGAAAAATATAAGTATTTCTTTAAATTTTGTATAGTGGACACGAGGTGTTGTGTGGCCCCCTTCCCCTCACCAGAATGGAATACATGTTTTAGTTTGCCATATGTAATATGACGTCGTCATGCATGCTCGGAAAAATTAAAAATGTAAATATATGAGACTATTCATTCTTATGATCTCAATACTTACTTATTAATAAGTAATATGTTTAATATTATTTTTTTCTTGTGTAGCTAGTGTTCCTCTATGTATGCGTGTGTGCGTGGGTGTGTATCTCATGCTCCATTTCCTTTGTGCCTTACTTCCCCTGTATCCTCCTCTCTTTCTCTCCATTTCCCCTTCGTCGAGGAGGAAAAAAAAAAAAAGAGCTGTCTGAGCTCTCGCTGTGGACCTTAAGACGAAACTCAGACATTTCCGGTCCTAATTTTTTTTTTTTTTTTGCTTCTTTTATGTCTATGACGTATACGGAAGTTTTTTTTTTTAGCAGGTGAACACTTTGTTTGATTTTTAAATAGTTAACCTCTCTCCCTTTATGTTGTCAGCAGAAAAAAAGGAACAATCTCTCCGAATAGTTTTATTTTTTCTTTATCGTTATTTCATTCATTATATACACCACTCATGACGAAATTATAACTAAATATATCCTTTGCCTTTTCATACTAAGTCGAAAGACGATAAATGTCACCAATATTTTTAGTATTACTCTTACTTTGTATGGAATTGTTATCGCATATATATTGGGCATGGAAACTTCTCACAAAGGAGCGAGAAAGGCGTTCTCTGCTGAGAAACAAATCCACATCTGCATCTTTAACGATTATTAATTGCAATGTAGCTGATGCCAATGTTGAACTGTCAAAGTGCTAACCGTGATAAATGAACTTAATTGGCCCGTTAAGCACGCCACTTAGTCAAATAGTTCCAGTGAGTGATTTCTCTCTCTCTCTCTCTCTCTCTCTCTCTCTCTCTCTCTCTCTCTCTCTCTCTCTCTCTCTCTCTCTCTCTCTCTCTCTTATATATATATATATATATATATATATATATATATATATATATATATATATATATATATATATATATATCCGTCTAGCTATCTTATAATCTATGCATAGCACTCACATAATGTATATTTTTGTCTGATTTTTTGTTTTATTATTAGGCTATGAATAATTGTGGCTTCCATGACAGGGTTGGTAGCATACATGACTCGAATACGTCAGGTCGTTGGTCTGAGACCCGTCACGGTCTGAGGGCAGAAAGGGCATTGACTCAAGAGTAACAGCTGCACTGTCAATACCAAAGTCCTTTTAAAGAAGGCACCGTCCCAGCCCCCAGCAGAAAACGGAGTCCGTGATGTAAAAACTGGATAATTATGCCAAAATGAGCAAAGTATTAGGACAGAGATCCACCCAAAAATAATATTTATACTCAAAGCAAGCATTCAAAATGGAAAAAAAAAATAAAACTAAATTAATCCATATGTAACGCCCTTGAATAAATTACTTTTCATACATATTAAAATTTTACTTTTCCCTACAGCTTTGAGTGCAAAGTGAGTGGTATTAGTAACAGACTTCATTTTATCACAGTATTTTTTTTTTTCAAAAGATTCATAAACACCATTTTACACAAAATATTTTATACTAAAGACAAAAATACGCGCAAGCACACACGCTCTCATTATATAATTTTGAGTTTGTGATGCTTGTGTACTTCTCATCCTACTAATAATGCTGTGCAAGCCCTTGTCTGCTACTGATGTATACTAGCCTACTGAAAAAAATATTAGACTGGCATTTTGGATAATGCCCTTTCCACTAACAAAATTCATTTTTTTTTTTTTGCTTCGTCGAAGGTAAAGAGAGGTATCATGAGATTTTGCATCGTCTGTGTGTGTGTGTATGTATGTGTGTGTGTATGTATGTGTGTGTGTGTGTGTGTGTGTGTGAGAGAGAGAGAGAGAGAGAGAGAGAGAGAGAGAGGAGAGAGAGAGAGAGAGAGAGAGAGAGAGAGAGAGAGAGTTTGCTTTACCTTTTTCAAGATTTTACACTCATCATGTATTGACAATTATATACATGATGCCACCTCTTAATATCATTTATTTAAATCCTAAAGCAATTTAGAAAACCATAGTACAAAGTTTTAGAGAAATCTTGGCCTCGAGCTTTACCGCCGAGCCTCTTTAGCCCTGGACCGACGATGGCAGCTGGAGAGAATGATAAGGAAAACACAATAAAGGGATTTGAGGGATAAACTTTTTTCTTAGCGAGCGCATTTTGAAGGGTAAGGGTGGATAATTCTACTCTCGATGTAAGACGTTGTGAAGGATGGGATGAAAGGGGGGGAGGGGAAGTAATGTTATTACACGATATGCGGTTTAGCTGTAATGGGGGAGGGGTGTTGAATACACTGTGAGTGGGGAAAAGATATGCGGTTTAGCTGTAATGGAAAAGAGGGTTGTTATATAAAAAGCGTTTTGTTAGGAATACAATTTTTTTTTATGGGTCGGAAGCATTTTATAAAAAGAAAAAGCTGCCATCTCGTTTCCTCTGTTTTTTTTTTTTCCCTGTTTCTTGATATCTGGTCGTAGTACTATTTAGTCAGATGCCGTTTCTTGGAATTCACTCTGGAGGTAATTTACTGTCAAGTCGCTGAGAGGGAAATCAGTCAGAAGTTCATTGGAGACGTCAAGAAAAAGGGGAGGGAATGAGAAGCCATAGATTTTTAATAGCATTATGTTATAGTGATGAAGTGGGTGAGCGATTCTTAACCTTCCTCGTGCAAGTCACCCTTTCAGGCTGTTAACTCGGTGTAGCTAAAAAAAAATCGGGGCCAGTTACCAGTTTTATCAATGATACCAGCAAGCATCTCAGAGCCTAAACCTGCTCTATTTCTAGGTTTTCATATCCTTGCCTCCTCTTTCAGTGGGCTCTTTCCTTATTATCAATCTCTTATGAATGCCTTATCTTTAAGCTGCCACCTTTTGTTCATTTCATTGTTTTTTTAGTGCCCGGGCCCTATGAAGGCAATTTTCTTTGTCCGTCTCGGAGTTACTCAGGAAAAAAGTAAACAGTGTGATTAGAATTAATTATTCGATTAATTTTTGGTATGCAACCTAAATGAAATACAATTTCAATCATCAGCATGTGTATTTGCTACTTTCCCCATGTAAAAAAAACAACCTCTAATATGCAAGTAATTTATTTCCAGTAATAACATTACCCCCAAATGAAATCTCCCTCTAAACAGATGCTCACAGCTTTCTAGAGCTAATGATAATTATGAGCTCTGACTACAAGTATTGTATTGGGCGCTTTTTGTAAACGCCAAGCGACAGTATTTGCCTACACATGTGTTATGATTTTGCAATAAAGCATTTTAAAATGTTATTTAAGTCTTTTGTTTCTACTAAATTAAATTTGCATTTTAATATGTGATTGAAGTCTTTTATTTCTACTAAATAAGTTTGCTTCTTAATACTTGTAGGTACAATAATGCACATAAGTAATTAATCCCTATTCAGAGTGTCATATATTGAAATCATCAGTTTAACAGCGTCAAATGTTCATGCTTTCGCAGGTTCATATATAGCCTGTATGAAATTATATGATGACGTGTTCATACTTAATATTAAAATAAACACTTATATACCATCATATAACACCTGTTTTCCTTTAGCATAATATCTTTAATGACGCCAGACAGATGATCTATTAATAGTATATGGAATCCATAGAACGCTCCATCGATTTTGTATCGATCAGGTAAGCTTTGGAGCCATGTACAACAGACCGACAACCATTCTAGCCTTATGTGGGGGGGGGGGGGGGTTATCGTCTCCTTTCCTCCATAAGGCAGACATATGGGAGAGAGACACTCCCACAGAAAAAAAATAGTGTAAAAGAAAAAGAATACGGAAGGCGAGTTATAAATACATAAATTAGATGAGCTGCAGACAGATGGATGATTGGTTTGCGCCCAGGTCCGACTATTTTCTAATGGGATGACACTGATGTTGGCAAAGGACATCGTTGATGTCGATTTACTTGTAACAAATTCATTATATTCTAAGTGTATGTTTGGTTCCGAGAGATGACGAGATATATGAGTAATTCACTGTCCACTATATTATATCTGTAAAAATGTAAGGAATCAATGATAGTTTAGTACAAATGGAATGAATGTCTATTTTTTTTATTCACATTTAGCAATAATTGCGTTCGTTATAGGTTAGTGTTCACTTGAACTTCCACCTGGCTGTCTTGCGGAAATTAAGATGAATGGAAACTGAAACGAGCAGAGTGAAATATGATCAGTAGCCTGTATTCATGTTTTAAATGGGAAAACTAACGAATGCAATTCCTGAAAAAAAAAATCGTTTGAAACATGAAATGATCATATAACTATTCACAGTCAATAAGGATTAAGAGCATTCAGGGGATTACCCCCCCCCCCAGAGTTTCTGAAGTCATGTGCAATGGGTGCAACAGAAACTATTTTCTTGATGAAGTATATTATTATACTTTCAGTTTATATTTATAATTTCCTTATTTTTTTTTTAATTCCCACTGAGACATATTTATCTTATATTCCACATACGCTTATCCGAAAGAACATTTAGCTGCATCTTTTTATTGTTGGTAAAAAATCTCATCATATGACATTGGCAGTAAGGAAACTAGTGTCCCGCTTTTTGAGTAATTTCAGAACTTGACTCCAGTAGTTATGTGGAGTTTGTAGAGGAAGAGTATGTTCACATTTTCAGGTGTTTGGTTATGACAGAAAACCCATATTTTCTTTTTCTTCTTCGAGGCCTCATCTGCAAAATATTCGACTCCTCTGGATTTTTTCACTTGATAAAGTGAAAACTATTTGAGAATGTTCATTCTTGCTAGCCCAATCTATCTCGGAACAGTAATTGTTTTAAGATGTTATAAGAAACTGTTCTGGTAATGGGTTGAACGCATACTCGTTTGTTTGGTAATATTATCTGTAGACTTGCTAGGGATTTTGTTGAGAATACAGATTCGCAGCTTGGAATAAACAATTTTTCATGACTTCTATAATGTTCTAGATTTATTTTGGTTACTATTCGTATAGAATGACATTTATATCAGTCTTTATTTTGCAGTGTTAGATTAATTTGGACTACAGCATTAACAAGTTATTAGTAACAAAAATTAGGTTTTGTTTGTTTGTTTATCAGACAAACCTAACATAGTAGCACCTTACCCTCATTGTCTATGAAAATCCATTAATGGGTCCTTGTGCTCCCCTTTTATCCCTTTTCATCTTTTCCTAAGCCTCGTCCTTTTTTTTATATCATAATGTTTCTCCATTACCTTTTGGTTAAGCCTCCTTAGTTTATATTATCCCTCTGTCATCTTTCCCTTTTATGGTAGTTTTTTTTTTATATTCGTTTTATTTTGTGGTAGTTCCAGAGTAAGACGCCATAACTATATGAGACTTAGATGGAAGCAATAATGACCTTATTATACCACAGAATATACCCGCTGTAGTCTGTTATATATATATTCACATCGTAACTTCGCGATCTTGTTTACTCTTTTTCTTTTCAGTGATGATCTGTGGATAGTTAATTTCGAGTAATGCCAGTAAAGAAACCTTATTTGAAATAATAACGTCTTTGGCATGTTTTATTGGCATTGCAAATAATGACATCAGTAGAATTACAACTCATATTTTTCACTGCGTGCAATTTTTGTATCATATTAGTTGTGTGTAGATGGTGATCATTTTTTAAGTTGATGGGATGACCTAATTCATTAGTTTAGGAGTACTTTAATTGCGTTAGCACAGATAAGTTTGTCGTGAAATATTTCATTTTCTTTTTCTTAACGCTTTTTCATATCTTACAAACTACTTTTTTAATGGAAACAATAAAATGTTTGGAATATATATATATATATATATATATATATATATATATATATATATATATATATATATATATATATATATATATATATATATATATATATATATATATATATATATATATATATATATATATATATATATAACTTAACATTGTTTGTCTTGCCACTCTTAAATACTCAATTTATTGAAAAGAGATAAAGGTAGTTAGTGAGATGTGGCTTTTCTGAAATCTACCTCGGTCTTAGAATATGTTAACATGGCAAAGTAGAGGGGAGTAATGTTTTTATTCTACATTTTCGTATGGGAGATGGGTGCTTTCATGAAGAAATGTCCCAATAGTGCTTCTTCTTAATAAATTTTATTTACCTTAATAGTTATTTTAGTAAATATAGGGAAGGTGAATGGCCTCATTCTTGAGAAGAATCGAAATATTGGAAATTCCCATCGATTTGCTCTCAGCTAGTAGTGATTGAAATAGAAATTCAATAGGTTTCTTAGTTTCCATCTCGATTTTATCGTTGCCCATCTCATATATATTGGAGAGCATCTTCATTCGCCTCTTCGGTTCTCAGGATGTAGGTCTCTCTCTCTCTCTCTCTCTCTCCTCTCTCTCTCTCTCTCTCTCTCTCTCTCTCTCTCTCTCTCTCTCTCTCTCTCTCTCTCTCTCTCTCTCTCTCTCTCTCTCTCCTCCTCTCTCTCTCTCTCTCTCTCCTCTCTCTCTCACCTCCCTGTAAACTATGTTCTATTCTTGGTTTTGTATCCATTTGAAGCATTATTTGTATGAATTCATGTAATGTCTGACGCCTTGGCGCGATAAATTAATAAAATAAAATAATCTCTCTCTCTCTCTCTCTCTCTCTCTCTCTCTCTCTCTCTCTCTCTCTCTCTCTCATCTCTCTCTCTCTCTCTCTCTCTCTCTCTCTCTCTCTCTCTCTCTCTCTCTCTCTCTCTCTCTCTCTCTCTCTCTCTCTGTGTGTGTGTGTGTGTGTGTGTGTGTGTGTGTGTATGTGTGTGTGCGTGTACATTTGTTCTTGTGATTTGGACTTAGTAACGTTTCATTAACAGTCACATCGCCTTATGTGGCTAGTCCTTTTTAAACTGAGATTGCTTTACGAATCTTACATAAGTAATGAAAGACAATAATATTTTAGAATATATCTAAGTGTCTGTATTAATACTATATTATGAAGACTTAATCCAGTGCTTTCTAGTGCTTTCACTTAATTATCCAGGTGAGGGGATCTTAACATCCTTTTGACCTTCATTCAGTTTCCTTTCAATTATATCATAAATAATTATAGAGAAAATTGTTTCCATGCTTTCCCCGTATCATATTTTGTTACATATCAAAGGAATTAATAACTCACTGTGCTCTCAGTCAATCAGATAACTGGTGACTGAATCACTGATGATATCACCTGTCTGGATCCACATCCAATTAGGGTCCTGTTTTGAATCTTATGTGACTAAAATTATACTTTGTTCCTATGAAAACTGCAATAGAACCCAAAGCTCCCCATAACGCAATTATGAATTATTTTTTCTTCTCTTGCAAAAGACAGAATCCTTACTGAATATCATAAGGAATGGCATCCACCAATGTCAGACAGAGGATTACTCATCAGCTTTCAATGCTCCTTGAATTCTGAGGAATAGCCTTCAAGCTAATTTCCCTGGATTTAAGTGCTGATATATTGCAAATTTGAATGCTTCCATGATAGGAACCTATGAGCTGCCCAAGTTTCATGTTTCACACATACTTACAGAAGAAGAAGAAGAAGAAATCTAACAGTAGAATATTTGTCACACATCTCTCTACCAATTTTTGTAGATTTTAACAAGAATTGTACGCCTAAATTCTATATAGAGAATGGGGCTCATTCGTGGCCGCGTTTAGGGTTGTTGCTCCTGGTATGAAAAATATTCTTTCATATAATTTAGAATTGAACATTTAAACTTAGGATGTAACATTAGTCTTCCTTCAGTTACGGTTCTTTTTCTATGCCTACAGCTACACTGAATATTCTTGGATATTCATTACACATTTATTATACCTTCATATCTGACAAGTCACTACACTCTCCATCTCTGTTTCTCTTTATGTATTCTTCGTACCCAGGCCCGATGAGGGCTGTTTTATTTTATTATTTTTTTGGGCCCGTCCTGGTGTTACAATCATAATAAAAAAGCAATATGTATGCTGTTAATAAATATACATTTTAATCTAATAATAAAATATATTGTGTATATGTGTGTGTGTGAAAGAGAGAGAGTGAGTGAGAGAGAGAGAGAGAGAGAGAGAGAGAGAGAGAGAGAGAGAGAGAGAGAGAGAGAGAGAGAGAGAGAGAGAGAGAGAGAGAGAGAGAGAGAGAGAATATTGTGCCTAATTTGGGATTCCGATTCGCTTCAGTAACTCAGTAATTTAGTTCTTAAGCCCTCCTTATAATCGCCTGTAATCAATATTCTCGCGGTGATCAGGTATATGGAGAGAGAGAGAGAGAGAGAGAGAGAGAGAGAGAGAGAGAGAGAGAGAGAGAGAGAGAGAGAGAGAGAGAGAGAGAGAGAGAGAGAGAGAGGTTGCTAGAAGAAATCATCGGGTCTAATGAAACGAGGGGAGACAGAAGGAATAAAAAGGGGAAATTTATGAATCTTCTCATAGAAAACTCAGAGGTTGAGGAACATATATGTCTGACAAGTTTTGTTATAATTATTATAACATACTCATAATTTCCACATTTGTATATGGTGAAGGAGATGGACACAACTTGTTTAAATAATTTTGGAGAGTCTCATATTTAATACAATAAGAACATTGTCAAAGATTTTTAGAGTAAATAATATGTTAACAGCTGAAGTACATTTACTATATGCTAAGACTGCTTACTATTGTAGTTTATTATAATATCGGATTGAAGTAAATTGCAATACTGTTATAGTTTATTTTACTGTGAAAACATGTGCAATCATGCATTAGTTATAAGCACAAATGTTTGCTGATCATTGCAAAGTAAGGGAGAGAGAAATATTATGAAACACTAATTTATAATTTTTGTAGTCGTTTATTTTACTTCCATATACAATAGGCAAGATAACGAGCAATGCGATTGAAGTAGTCATCATACACCGTTTTATGTGTCACAACTAGTTCCCAATCGAATGGGCGTAGTCACAGCCATATTGGAGTCGGGAAGATTAAAGTTAGATGCCCTTTCTAAGGCCCAGCGGTGAGATCGAACTCTTTGTAGTCGTTTCAAGTCTCTCGATCTCTCACTAATTTACGGGTGCCCCGAGTAATATAAATGAAGTAATAACTGAAAATTCTTATATATCAGCACGGATGTATGATTTTTCGTATAATAATAATAATAATAATAATAATAATAATAATAATAATAATAATAATAATAATAATAAAAATAATAATTATAAATAAAAGGCTGAACTCTTTCTGTTCCAAAAATTGTCTACAATTTTCAACACTTCAAGTATATAATGTATTAAAAGATTTTGTATACAGATTTGTTGTATGACTATAGTCCATATTATCTGGATCTTTAGCATTGCATGAACCGCGCAATTTAGTTCATAACTCAGTAACGTTGTTTCCCCTTTTTTTTTTTTAAATATTTTCATCCATATGTTCGGTATACATTGTCTCTAAGCTTACTTGACGGATAAAGTGATAGTTACTTCTGAATATATACAATACCTCCCCTAGCATAAATGCTTATACACAGTGGATGTTTTTTGCATTACGGCTTTAGCACTACCAATAGGTCGTGTTGACTAATACAAATTCTTATATTGCCTAAGAGAGTATTGGTATAATTGGAAAGTTATATTGATCTCTGCTTTGATTTCCGGAAATAGTTCGATTATGAAATATTGGAAGCTTAGTTCTCACATACAATACAGCTCACAGTCTAACTGGAAACGTGTAATGTCAAATGTAACAAATTTTAGTCCTATGATCTCTCTTACATAGAAGGACCATTTGATCGATTCTGTCTATTGTATTGAATTTCGTGAGGCAGTCGATATTAGGGAATGGAATGGAAACAATTCATCTCGTGGAACAAGGGTACTAGGCTGAGATTGAGGGGAAATCAATCTGGATGTGAACAGCTCAAGTAGTGTCGTGACCTCTCACCACATTATTGTCTTTTTTCCTTTTTCATTATCCTGTTTCAGCGTGTCTTCTCACAGCCGAGGGCAGAATTCGAGATCTTTTTTGCTCGTGTTACAGCCATGCTGTCAATTAGGTTTCCGCTAATAAAAGAGCTCTGGGAGGTGCTCCACACTTGGATAATGGGACATTAGTCTGTGAATGCTGGAGATTTATTAGAAATGAGGCAGACTTGTTATCGCAAGAATTGGTCTGGATTCGAACGATACTGATGTTGAGTTTGGTTACTAATGATGATTCGGCACAAGTGGCCTGGAGTTCGGAGATAGCTGGCACTCCAGTATGCCAATGACGATATGGATGACAATGCTTTTTACTAGTATTAAGAAGGGCTGTTGGATAGCGCCACTGTTCATACAAAAACTTGTTCTCAGAGATTTTTTTAATATCCCTCTCTCCGTGTGTGGTAACAACTTAATCAGCTACACAGATGTAGCTCAGTGAATGTCTAGAGTAGCGTTTCTTAACCTGGGAATGCTATAGCATCCCCAGAGGATGCTGAACTTCCCAGACCAGACTTCAAGGGATGCTGAGGTCGGAAAAGGTAAAGAAACGCTGGTCCAGAGCAGGACTCCACCTCTTATATATATATATATATATATATATATATATATATATATATATATATATATATATATATATATATATATATATATATATATATATATATATATTGTACTTTTTTGTTCTTAACAGTAATATAGCCCTCTCAAAAAATCTCAAAGTATTCAAGTAAATACTTAGAATTTACTTTAAACATTTATAGATAACAATTTTAAAAGTTTTTCAGGACACTACAGATGTGATCATGACTAGAATATCATGGATTATGAAATTTCATTTTGTTCAGAAAGTTAAGCTTTCAGTGATCTTGCATTAAGGTCGTCTAAAATCTTAAGATCTCAAGTGAAATGCTCTAAAGCTCTTTGAGGATCTACTCAGTATGACTTACTTTGACCGTCCTGTCTCATCAAAAGAGATTTAAGAAATAAGCTGAGGATTTTTATGCTAAGGAATTTACATATATTCTTAAGGAAAAGTTTTACGTGTAAAAGTTCAAGGAAGATATCAGTCGCACCTCGATGGCAACATTGGCCATATTACTATGGTAAAAGCAACAACAACCTTTAGCCTGTTGTTGATTAGCTTGCGCAATGATATATGGTGTAATAAAGGACCACCGGAAATTCAGCACAAATGCCTTGCTTATAAATGGCATAAAATGGTATGACAATCAATACAACGAGTGATGATAGTGAACTTTTCATACTCAGCCTGGATGTCTTCCAGAATCAAGGATCCTTTCGCACAGATTTCAATAAATGTGAAAGTATGTTGTGAAAAGATTCACACTTAGTTTTCCGCATTGAGAAACTGATAATGAAAGTTACTCCAGTTCTGAAATGAAATGTACAGGAATATATATATATATATATATATATATATATATATATATATATATATATATATATATATATATATATATATATATATATATATATATATATATATATATTTATATATAAATATAAATAGATAGATAGGTAGATAGAGAGAGAGAGAGAGAGAGAGAGAGAGAGAGAGAGAGAGAGAGAGAGAGAGAGAGAGAGAGCTCAGTTTCATCAAGAATGAAGAGGCAGTTACAACCATCTTAATGGCACACTGACACTTATCCGGGGGATAAATGGCCAGAATTTAATTCTTGGAGGAGGATTTTGAAGTGACCGCTACCCGATGGATCCGACATAAATGACACTTCCTAGTTCTTATCTCCCTCGTTTATTTACGTACCTTCTTCCTACTGAAACTCGCACCGTTCTCTCCTTGTTAAGGGAATGCCGTTTTTTTTTTTTGGGGGGGGTGTTTTTCTAATTACACATCCTATTCATTAATATTCTTGTGTCATTTTTCACCTTATTATAATTTTTATTTTATATTATACCTGTAGAGTATGAGATGTTCCTCGTGATGATTATTTCTGGACATTTCTTGTCGACGACTTGAGGTATTAAAAATAATTCTAATACCAAAATGCTTCTAATACCTAGTAGCTGTTCGCAGAACTACTAGGTTTTATATACTTGTGTGTGTGTGTTAGTGCGTTCGCACTCACACAGAAACACTCACACACAAACACGTACGTAACGCAGTATTATCTTGAAAAAGTGCTCTGTTATTGCGAAGGAAGTTCTTCAGATATTTGCCTTTTCCATAAGCGCTGTTAATTAACTTACTTGGCAGGGAAAAGAAAATAAGACTTTTCCTTCCCCATTTGCCAACTAACTGGAAAGTTCACTCATTCGTCTCGTGTGCAGGCAGGGTGGAAATTAATATATATTATTATTATTATTTTTTTTTTTTGGTATGATAGCCAGTCAGTATGTCTACTTATTTTTTTTTTTTAGAGAGAGAGAGAGTTTCCGTAATTTTATTTCTCTATATATAGCTTACAACAGAAACAGTATCATACATCGACAGAGTGAATTCTGTTAGCTCTGCTGTAGTAGTTCCACTTGAATTTTCTATCACTTTGGCCTTCCCATTTCCCCTCTTCTGATCATACCAACTTCCCAATTCCCATTAGTGTTGCGAGTTTCACACTCCGTAGTAATTAATTCCGGTCAGATGCACTTTACAATGCCGGAAATAGAAGTGCTACCTCACCGATATATAATGGTGCAGGAAATAGCGCAAACTGCAGAACAGCAACCATAATATTATGGTATGTAAATAACCGTTGTGAAGGATTTTTTTTTTAGATTTTTATTTTATTTATCTTTTGGTTGGTAATGAATTTTTATTCACAATTTCAGTATAGCATTATATGTATTGTAGCAAAGCTCAGAGTGAGGTCAAATATTAATTTTGTGCACAGTGGTTGTGTGCACTTGCGATGTTTATGAAATTTTGATAAATGGTGGTGAATATTATTAATATAAAGCCACACTGACGCTATGACAATAAATTGTTATGGCTGGAGGAGACCTTATTATATGTTTTTTGGTGTTACTCTTGTTCTACCTATGTACAGTATTATAAAGCAGCGAATTTAGAGGTATTGTTTATACCAAGATCAGAGTCGACATAAAGATCATATTGTTGTAATAATACTGCCACATTTTCCCCCAACCACAGCTAAATGCTAATCCTTTAATTACTTTAGGAGTTAAGTATATTTGGACCTGGTTTAGAACTTCATTAGTGACTTCTTGGGAAGATTTTGCTCTACCACACAATTTCTCCTCATAAAAGAAAGATATATTCAGTGCTTTGCCTCTTCTTTCTTTCCAGTATCATTCCAGCCATTTTTTGCCGACATTAATTCAACATCTGTATGGAAAATAAAGATGTTTATGCTATGGCTTATGGGGATCCAAGTTTCCTTATTTCCGAGTTTTATATGTGTACTAATGTAAGTGTAAGTTGACAAGGCGTTGTGGAATACGGCACTATTCTCTCTCTCTCTCTCTCTCTCTCTCCTCTCTCTCTCTCTCTCTCTCTCTCTCTCTCTCTCTCTCTCTCTCTCAAAAAAAAAGCTGCATATTCAAACTGACTTCTTGTACACGGGGCTCTTTTTTTTTTTTATCAGTTACTGTTGTGAGGGTAAATATTCTGTACATAATTTCTCAAACTTAAGGGGTATTTAAAATTCTCTAAAGTGTGTAATGAGTGACCTAAGTTAAGGAAGTAAAATAACTATGTTTTTCGCGCCTACGTGCATTGATAATAATACAAAACTCTCTCTCTCTTATTTCAGGTGAGTGAACTGAATACAGTATGCCTATTGCAGTGATGTTCATGTAAGTAAAGCTCGGTCATTAAAACTTACATTTAATTGTGTAATGTAGATCTTTAATGCATGAATACATGCATACATGCATACATACACATATACATTAAGAGAATATACACTTAGTGGAGTTTGTATACCAATGAGGAAATCATCTTGACTCCAAACCTAGCTTTATGGGAAGCAGTAAAAGTACGATTTATCTAAGGTAATTTCGAAAGTCACGAATATAATACGAAGGGTTATTATAATTACATATAATTTAATTGCACACCTGCGTGTTTTACCCATTTTATAAGAACTAAAGACTAGTTTGTATCGGCATAAGTGCCTTTGAATAGGTTACAGCCTTTTATGATATGGTTTTGTTTGGTAATGACTGGAAAATACATGAAATGCATGAATAGTAGGCATTTTCGTAGCTTCTATGCGACAGCTAACCAATATATTCAGATTTTATTGCGACGGGGTAACTTTGCCACTGCACAGAGATCAACTGATAACTGGCTTGCAAAGGCAAGACATTATTGGAGGAACCTTTGCGCTTAGTTCTTCACGGTGACGCTAAATGCGCATTAGGACTACTGCCTTTGAAGACTTTATTGCTCTCAATCGATTGCTGTTTCTTTTCTTTTTTCTTCCCCCCCCCCAAAAAAAAACCCTTTTGTTGAAAGAAATTCTCAATATAATAAAAAGATATTGATGCGGTTTTTTTTTTTAGTTGGGGGATGTGATAAACAGAATGACCTTGTGGTGAGTGGAGGAAGTGTGTGTGTGCGTTTGTGTGCGCACGCATATTTGTATTTGTTACATATATAGAAAGCTTTCAAGCTCGCTTAACCTTGACCGTGAACTGCGCTCATCCCTCATCCCATGTTGAGGCATACCTCTCTTCCCCTCCCTCTATTGAATGCAGAGCTGAGGGGCCAAGGGTGCATATCAAGGGAGAACTCTGGGGCTGTCTTGGGGATGATTTCATTATCGTCTTGGCAAGAGTGTAGTGTCCTAAGCAGACCTTGGATAAAGTGGTTTGTTTCTAGTCCATTTAAACCAAACTCCTTCGCTCAAATTTTCATTTCTCGATGTTGAGGAGGTGTTTAGAAGTAATTAATTACATTTGATACTTTCGCTAATGAATTCTTTACCAGAGAAGTGATAAACGCGTGTTCGCGCCCACCGCGGGGCGGTAGGAAGAGAGTAAAGCCTTAATTTCCCTGTTTCGATCTGTCAGTGTCTACCCCCATTCGAATGGGGATTAATAGTGACGCATAAAACGACCAACAACAACAAGCAAACAAATGCAGTTATTAATATAGATATATATTTTTAACGATGATTGCGTCATTGCAAATTTTGTCGATTTGTTGTCCATCATGCAGTCTGTGCCAAGTATATTTACTAGTCTCAATGACGGGGCTAAAAGAGAAGGAAGAGTTCAAGGACAACCAGACTGTGTGTTATGTCAGGAGAGTTGAATCCCTCTTACGTAAGTGTAGGATCAAAGGGGATCCGTGTATTACCGCTATGTTATTGTGAAGAGGTTTATTTCTGGGCGATAATGCATTCTTTTGAGTTACTGCGTAAGTATTCAATCGCTAAGAGAGCGAGAGAACTCATCTCGTGTCCGGTCCGAATAACGGAGGAGATGAGAGGTTGATGTCAGGAAGGGAATCCGGACTTGAAATTCTGAGCCAAACCCGACACCAGTTTTCAAGAGTCTGGTGATAAACAGTCCACCCAACTGCTTATGGAAAAAAGCTACAAAATAAAGACTTCGACGATTGGTTGTTCATCTAGAATTCTAGATTTTGGTGCCCGCGAGGAAAGTCTCACTTCGTACTCCTTAAAGTAGGCACTTCGAATATTAAATGCCTTTTTCCTTTTCGCACGTTTTTAATATTTTAGTATTTTTAGCTACCTTAAAGGCGCGAAGATCGATGGAGGTAAACACGAGGATCCCCCAAAGAAAGCGTTTTTAACATATATTCAGTATTTCTAAATAATCCTGAATCAACCGAAATATTAAATAACGTGAAAAGGAAAAATGGAAATGATGCGAGGGAAAATAGTGAATAAACCAAGAAAGAAATGAACGCATCCTGGTGCTACTGAAAATGAAGGGTGTTGGTAGGACGTTGGGGAGGGTATGTTCCCAGGCAACCGATTCTACGTATTTGCTGTTGTTTTGAGGCCCAGCGGGGAGAGATGGAAGCCGGGAAGGAAAAATACTCATTTCACCGTTTTTTCAGAGAGAGAGAGAGAGAGAGAGAGAGAGAGAGAGAGAGAGAGAGAGAGAGAGAGAGAGAGAGAGAGAGAGAGAGAGAGAGAGAGATTACTATTATTATTTTAGAGAGAGAGAAAAAAAATATTATTTTAGAGAGAGAGAGAGAGAGAGAGAGAGAGAGAGAGAGAGAGAGAGAGAGAGAGAGAGAGAGAGAGAGAGAGAGAGAGAGAGAGTTACTCTTACTTTTCCTCTTAATTATCAGTTTGGTTATTTTATTACTACTCGTCTGTCTCTATCTATTATCTCTATTCATTTGTATTTTATGTATCTTTATATTTTAAATATAGGAATAATACAGCGACTTAGGGTACGAATTAGTATTAAATTTGCCCTTGAAATGCATATTTAATGGATATGCTATATTTCTAAATTATACTGAAAATAGTTTGTTCTTTCTTATTACTAGATATTACTGGTTATTCGGTATTACTGAATGATATTACTTTGAAAATGGAATAGGAATATTTATATTGAAAAGGATTTCACATAGTGTTAGGAGTCGAGTTGGAGAAGCGGAGTTGTAAACACCGGTTTGAAAGCGCTGTATATTTCTTCGTTATTTCAGTGAAATAGAACGTTTTGGAACTTTATTTTTTGAGACATTAGGCTTAATGTGACAGTGATTGATTTGTGCTTATAAG
>JAXCGZ010013541.1:60000-82820 GCA_037179515.1 Halocaridina rubra | reverse complement strand
GACAGTCGTGTTCGTTGTAGTGTTCTAGCCTCTGAGACCTCAGCAGGCTTATTGAGTCAAGGGGAACCAAAATATCGTGACCTCACACTCAAGAATAGGCATGTCACGCACGCACACAGACAGTCGCGTACAAACTCACTCACACACACACACACACACACACACACACACACACACACACACACACACACACACACACACACACACACACATATATATATATATATATATATATATATATATATATATATATATATATATATATATATATATATATATATATATATGCCACTTCTCCTTAGAATGACATATGTAAATTTAACAAGAGACAGCATTATGTCTCTGGATTTGCAATTCTATTTCTTAATATATGAGTATTTGTATCATCCCCTGCAAGTCGTTTTCATATTAGAAACCATCTTATCAGAGTTGGTCTCTAATATGAAGACGCATTGCAGTATGATGATACAAACAGATAAAGAAATAGGGTAGCAAAACCAGAGACATAATATGCTGTGTCTTGTTAAAGATATGTTGCTCTAGTTTTTCTTTTTACCTGCCACATACTTTTGCTTAATTATTATTTCCTCATGTATTATTATTATTATTATTATTATTATTATTATTATTATTATTATTATCATTATTATTATTATTATTATTATTAGTATTATCATCATCATCAAATACATGAAATTAATAAATAATAGATACTGGAATAATGATTAATAATATATAGCTTAGTGACAGGCATAATAATAATAATATTAGTATTAAGTAACAATAATAGCTTACCTCGACACGCATTGGTTGCTCAGCCTGGGGTTCAACTTCATATGAATAGCCAAGCCTTGGGTTGTCCACGTCCAGGAGGAATATAAGCAAGTCATAGGCAAACCATTTACTTCTTTTCATGGGAGAGGAGCCACATTTCCTTTGGATTAGGTTTTTGTGCTCACGGCGAAAAGCAGTTCGCAATTCTTGATTTTCTTCTTTACCATTGGCACGTCACAGTTAAATTTTTCGGCTAATCCCAAGAGTGCATCTAGTTTAGCATTGATATTCTTGTAATCTGTCAAGCGTATATCCCACAGAACCGCAAGTTTCCTATATTCTTCTATAAATTCCACGGTTTTTTCTTGAGACCAATTCATTTTGTTGCTTTCAACATCGAATCTTTCCCGCGACTGGCGGGAAGGTGTTCAACACTAGCCAACAGACTACATCCTGTCGCCTGTGTCAGGTTATATGGCAACATGTCGCATACCACACAGTCGCATGCTAAATGTTGCCATCTGTTGAACTGGTTGAAACAAACACACTTGGCATATGCGACAATGTAGCATGCTACATATTGCCAAAATGTTGCCTCGGTGGAATTGAGAACTAGCATAATAAAATTCACCTGCTATTCGTGAATGAGTTATATATATATATATATATATATATATATATATATATATATATATATATATATATATTATATATATATATATATATATATATATATATATATATATATATATATATATATATACATATATATATATATATATATATATATATATATATATATATATATATATATATATATATATATATATATATATATATATATATGTGTGTGTGTGTGTGTGTGTGTGTGGTGTGTGTGTGTGTGTGTGTGTGTAATTTCTAAATATTATGACATTTATTGAGAAAGCTAGAGTGAATAAGCGCATTATAAGAGGAATTAATTTTCTTTCCAAATATATGAAGTGAATATTCGTGACCTTGAAAAGATAATCGATAAACTAGAGAGGGAGAAAGAGAGTATATTTCTGTCTCTCCCTTCAATGCATTATATTTAGAAGAGAGTGTATTTAGAAAGAGAAAGTGAATGAGTGTATAGAAAGGGAGAGTGGAATTTTATTTTTATATATATGACGTTTTTCCTGACCTTGATATGAATAATCGATACTCTAGGGAAAAAAGAGGAGAGAGAGAGAGAGAGAGAGAGAGAGAGAGAGAGAGAGAGAGAGAGAGAGAGAGAGAGAGAGAGAGAGAGAGAGAGAGAGATTACTTTTCTGTCATTGAATGAAAATTCTTCTTGTTTTATATAAGGATATGAGTACACATACAGAGAGAGAGAGAGAGAGAGAGAGAGAGAGAGAGAGAGAGAGAGAGAGAGAGAGAGAGTAATAATAATAATAATAATAAGACTTTATTTCCAACGTACATTGGGTATTCAAATATGGGTGTACTATTAAAATTTACAAGTAAAATCTTCCTTTAAGAGTAACTTCTTAAGATTATATTTAAAAGTATACACTGAACCAGCATTTTTTAGTTCTCTGGGAAGCTGATTATATAAATGAGGTCCACGAATGTTTATATCTCTTGAGCCAATATCAGTTTTAGACCTTCGTACTAATAAATCTTCCCCTTGACGGGTAGTTAACCCGGTAACTGAGCTTACTGTGGAAAAATTATACAAGCAATCAGGAATATTGTTTCTTAGTATATTAAAAACAAAGGTACATATATCAAAAACATATTTATCTCTAATCTTTATCCATTCTAGATCTTTTAAAACAGGAGAGATGTGCTCGTATTTTCTTACATTGCCAACAGCCACTCGTGCTGCAAAGTTTTGTAACTTTTGTATTCTTTGTAATTGAGTCTTATTTGTACATCCCCAAACTTTGAGACAGTAATTAATTAAACTCATAGCTAAGGACTGGACAATTATTATACGAGTTGATGTTTCAAATGAGTCTTTTACCCTATTTAGATATATTAGAGTACCCATTACTTTTTTTATAAATTTCATCTATATGCATTTCAAAATTCATGTAACGGTCAAAATAGATACCTAGGTTCTTTACCGAGTTCATTGGCTTAATGATATTACCGTTAAAATTTATATGAAGATTGTCATCAACTTCTGATAATAATTGTCTGGATCCGATAAGAATAGATTGGGTTTTAGGTTCATTAAGTAACAGACCATTTTTTAGAAAGTAACGTTTAGCCATATACAAAATTTCTTCTGCTCTACGAATAATATTTTCTAAATCATTAATTTCTCCTTCAATTAAGATTTGAGTATCGTCAGCATATTGAATGACATAACAGTTAGGTAAATATTTTACTAGATCGTTTACATATATTAGAAAAAGTATAGGTCCTAGGATCGATCCCTGAGGGACCCCAAACAATACCTTCTTGCGACTTGAAACTACATCTTTTATTCTGACTGACTGGTAGCGGTTTTTTAAATAGTTCTCGAACCAGCTTGGGTCAATGTTCATTTTTTTGCATTTTTCTAATAAGATGGTATGGTGTACGCTATCAAAAGCTTTAGAAAGATCGAGTAGTAGTAGCAATGATATTTTCTTATTATCTATATTTTTGTATATTTCATCTGATATTTTCAATAAGGCAGTTTCAGTTGATAATTTTGGCCTGAAACCGTGTTGACTTTTTGCAATAAGTTTATTTTTTTCAAGAAACTCACTTAACTGATATGCAACAATCTTTTCAAGTATCTTTGATAAAATTGGTAGTAAAGAGATTGGTCTATAGTTATATATCTATTCCTAACTTCATGAAACTCCAAGTTTTATAGTAGCATAAAAGTACACACGAACTTGCATGCAATCAATGCATAGAAAAGGAAAGTTTATCCTTTCCAATGTTTATAAAGTTGATCATCGTGACCATGGAAAGAAAGTCGATAAATCGCGCAGATCATTTCAAAAACTTTTTTTCCCTCTTTCATAATTTTGTGTTTTGTATGAAAACGTATTTGGAAAGAGAAAATGAATGAATACATAGAAGGGAAAAGTTTTTCATGATTTACGAAGTACATTTTCGTGACCTTGTAAATAATATGTAAATGTTTTTATTTTATATATTTAATGGATATTCTGTGATTGGTCCCTGAAGGCTGTGTATTCTTCGTCTAAAAGGAACATTTGAAATACGTACGTAAATAAATATATAAATAAATAAAAGAAGGCAATATAAAGCGTGTTTTACGTCACGGACTCCTTTTTCTACCAAGGGCTAGGACGGTTGCCCTCTTGCGAAGGACTTGTTTTGGCAGATATAATCGTTACCTTGAGTGCATGCCCTTGCTAACCTCAGATCGTGGCGGGGCGCGAACCCTTGACCTGACGCCTCAAAGTCGCGGACGCTACCGCCTGAGCCACGGTAACTACTTATAAAGAGAACAGTATGAGGGTGAAAAATAGTTTTCCATAAAAATTATTACATCCAGGATAATAATTTACGCGACGACATTAACCTATCTATTCTATATACAAGAGCCACATTCCTCCTTATAGGGAAGATGGCTGAGTCAAAGCAATATACCTTGACTCTTTGCGGGAAGAATATTTATTGGAGGAGATTCAGTCCCCTCGCTCTGCTCCATTTAGTTGACTTTTACAACACGCTGGGGAACATGAAGGAAGTACTCTTGCCCCCTAGTTCAGGGAGAATGTATTAGATCATTATCTCTGATGGTCAGAAATTAATAACAATAATAATTATAGTAATAATAATAATATCATAATGGAAACTAAAAGGTCATCAATAACATCGACATAAATAATAACAGTAATAATAGATTATACCCCAACTGAAAATATTCTTATTTATTATGATAGTATCTAAGCTAAATTACTTTCACGGTAACCTACGCCTAGTCCAAGTACAATGCTTTACATATTCCGCAAGAACAGCTTCGACTCACCCTACTGGTTTGAAGGCACAAGGCCGACTGCTTGAAGAAAACCAGTATCATAAGCTATATTAAGCGAAAGGAATCTTGCAGGACGCTCTTATCATACTATTCGTGCTTCTTCTTCTTCTTCTTCTTCTTCTTCTTCTTCTTCTTCTTCTATAAAGATTTCTTCAGGAAAACACCGAATTTTAGTGTGGCTTGTCGTTTTCTCTTATATTATTATATTATTTTAAGTTTTTTATATATTATAAAAAAAAAAACTAGGTTTTACTATTCTCAGCACTTACAAGAGCCTCTGCTTTCACTTTGAAAAGGGAGTTACTATTTTTTTTTTATTCTTTGGTGGTTAATGTTATATCATAATGTTTATTATTATTATTATAATAATAATAATTATTATTATTATTATTATTATTATTATTATTATTATTATTATTATTATTATTATTATTATTATTATTATTATTAATTCAGCAACTGGGGTATCCAGAAGGGTTATTAAAAATTGATAAAAAAATTTATGAGTGAGACACCAGAATGGGGCCAAAAAAAAAAAAAAAAAATCTGTCCTCATCGGGCCTCGGTACGAAGAAAACATCAAGAGAAAATGAGTTTGAGAGTGTTGAGACTTGTCAGATGTGAAGGGATAATAAGAGATATGTAACGAATATCCAAGAATATTCGGTGTTGATGTAGGCATAGAAAAAGAACCGTGGCTAAAGGAAGACTTAACATCAAACTGTCCTGGACAGGCCTATTTAAGTCCAAAAGACCTTCCACTGTAGTATCCCAACGTACAGCTGGTGCCATGGGCCAACCTGCTACATTAAGCTAATGCCCCAAAGCCGTGTATTTATTTATAAGAGTGCTTTTACAAAAATACACATGTGTACATACATTGCATTAGAGTGTCTGTGTAAGGTGACCTTCCTCGAGGTCTTTGACCTCCTCATAGCTTTGGGGTGACCCCAGCTCAATCTTCTGTTAATCACTGCTAATCACAGCGCCTTAATATGCTGTCTACCGTAACATACCTTTCTACATACCACAGACTTAAAAATATCCAAAACTGTCTATAATTCTGATAAGCAACTCACTTAATCTTTATTAAACAACAGTAATGAAAATCTAAAAAAAAAAAAAAAAAAAAATCCAAAATCACTGATCCAGGTATATTAAACTATTAAATATATAAATAAGATTAAAATGAGTCATTTCTATTATTCATACCTGTACAATGGCCGAGTCAAAGCATACATATTCGCCTGTAAATAATATATCTCTATCACTCCTCTTAGCTCCTTGCGGATACATAAATACACATATAAACATATGTATTTAATCTTTTAATAAATAAATATAAATAAACAAAGCAAAAAGTTGATTAACTACCAGATAACAAAGTTGTAACTGTGATAACAAGCAACGGAAAATGATAAATAAATATTTCATATATATTGATATTCTAAAAGCACAGAGTCTTAGTATGCCATAGGCCGTTGACGAGGGCAGTCTGCTTATATGTGTCACTATTAATCCCCATTCGAAAATGGGGCTAGACACAGACAGGTTGGAGCTGGGGAATGAAGGTTGAAAGCCCTCCCTAACGCCCCCTGGGCTAGAACATGGCTGTGTCACTTCCCGAATCGAGTGCTGTAACCACTGATCTACCGTGGTCTTGCGGGGTCACATACTCCTATTTATAGTGGTATTAGTGGGAACGTTGAATGAACTTTGGACTTTAAATTGAGAGACTTGTTGTGATTAATAGTGTGAACAGAGATCAGCTAATTTGGAATATGGCACCAATTCCTGTATAGGAACCTAATGTAAGTGAATTCTAGATGAAGCACCTTCGTTCATTGTTTAATTAGGTTAGGTTAGATTAACCTAGTCTAACTTTATCTAACCTAATCTAAGTTTAAAGATATTGGAACCTCAATCCTAGATTAGGTGCCTTCCTTTGGCCTCTATTCCAACCAGATTAGGCACCTAACAATGACATTAGATAGGCTACCTAATCTAGGAATGACTCCGAGTGAGTGCCGAGATCTCGCTACTTAGTTTTAAACCATATTTAGCGGCTGTCTTTATTAGTAAGTGTTGTTTTTTTATTATTTATTAATCAGTATTAAAAATTATATGGTAAAAATACGTCTTAGCAAGTAATTATATTAGTATTTCTGTATTACTAGTGACATCTATAACCTCGAGCAAACCCTAAACCTACTCTAGTGTGGTCAAGATCTTTCAAAATGCAGACCACAGGGTCTAAAAGCACTACTGGTATAGTTTGCGAGTATAATAATTGGGAAATATGTAAATGATAATATCATCTTATAAATATATATATATATATATATATATATATATATATATATATATATATATATATATATATATATATATATATATATATATATATATATATATATATATATATATATATATATTTATAACATTGAACTGTTAACATACAGTCTAAAATGGTAGGAAAAGCCTTTCAAATAAAACAACGAATATATATATATATATATATATATATATATATATATATATATATATATATATATATATATATATATATATATATATATATATATATATATATATATATATATATAAAGTACTTATTAATTTCGTGACCTTTGAGAAGGTGACCCGTTTAGGTCACGAAATTAGTAAGTACTTTATATATATATATATATATATATATATATATATATATATATATATATATATATATATATATATATATATATATATATATATTCGTTTTTTTATATAATGGGCTTTTCCTACCATATATATATATATATATATATATATATATATATATATATATATATATATATATATATATATATATATATATATATATATATATATATATATAGTCTCTGGTCAGGATTCAAACCTCTAACACACCTAGCAATCCATATTTGCGCATAATGTGCTATCAACTGTACCACTAAAGATATAAGCGAAAGAGAAACCCCTCAGCTAACTACTATAACTAATTAGAACTAGGGAATATACACTACTGGACGTCTCTTTTCAATTTACTCTCTCTTCCCAACTGTACACGTGGTTTGTTTTCGAATTTACTTCAAATCCTTGCTCCATAGGCATGAACCCATAATCATATTAAAAAAAAAAAAAAAAAAAAAAAATGCCCCAGACCAGGATGCGAACCTCCAACACAATTGATAATCTAACAGTGTGAATAAGGCGTTATCAACTGTATCATAAAAAGTACATGAGAGGGCAACCTCCCCCACGTAACTTCCCAGAGCTTGGGAATGAATGAAAATAATTGAATTTTCCTAATCTTCCCACTAAGTTAATTATTAATATGCCAAAATAACAGGTATAGTGTTACTATTATTTAAGAATCTTCTGTTTGTTAAGATTAAGATAAGATAAGCCTTATCACAGCGATAGAGTTGGTAGTAATGTGTCTTTTAACCTAGTTTTTTTAATCTTATCTTTGCCCGAAATTCGTTAAAGCTAAATGACTTTTAAATATCTTTAATAATGAAGGAACTTAATTTTCTTTTTTACCATTTTAATGTTTCACAATTTGTTTCTATTCAAGTGGGGGGTGGACACAGACAAGTTGGAACAGTGGGATTAAGGGTGGATATCCTTCCTAATGCTCCGCGGCGGAATCGAACCCACGTTGGATAGCACATTGTCACTACCTGACTTGCGTGATCTACCAATAAGCTACCTCGTCTCCCAAAGGAAATCAAGAGTTAGTTCCGGTTTTACGTCACAGAATCCCTTTTCTACCAAGGGCTAGGACGATTGCCTTCTTGCGAAGGACTTGTTTTGGCAGATGTAATCGTTACCCTGAGTGCATGCCCTTGCTAACCTCAGACCGTGACGGGGCGCGAACCCTCGACCTAATGATGGATGTCAATATCAACCCCAAGGGTAGTTGGAGATGATTATAAATTCTTAGCACACTTTCAAAAGCCACTAATTTCCCTATACTTGGTGCGCCACAATTCTTTGCACTCACGAGAGTCATTTCTTTCACTCAAAAAGATGCGTTACTATTTGTAGCACTCCAGTGCTTTCACCCTAAAAGGTGTCATTATCCTTAGCACTCACGGGAGTTACTTCTTTCACTCAAAAACATGTGTTACTATTTGTAGCACTCCAATGCTTTCACCCTAAAAGGTGTCACTATCCTTAGCACTCACGAGAGTAATTTCTTTCACTCAAAATGATGCGTTACTGTTTGTAGCACTATTAAGAGCCAATGCTTTCACCCTAAAAGGTGTCATTATCCTTAGCACTCACGGGAGTTACTTCTTTCACTCTTAATGATGTGTTATTATTCGTGGCCATCCCAAGAGCCAATACTTTATTGTTATTTAATTTTTGTTTTTCTATTCTTAGCACTCAGAGAAAATACTGCTTTCACTCTAAGCAAATATTACTATTACTGTTTTAGCACTCCCAAGAGCCATTGTCTCTACTCTAAGAGTAGTGTTGCTATAGCAAGTGCCTTGGCGGCAGAAAAGGTTGTCACTTTTCGTAGAACTCGCAAAAACCACTACTCTAATTCATAAATGGTGTTAATACAGGAAGTCATCTATTCCTAGCACTTTCTAGATCCACTACTCCCACTCTGAAAGGATTTACAATAGTGTCTGTTGTCGCAGAAAGTAGTTGAAGATATTCATAAATTCTTAGCATTTACAAGAAACATTACTCTCATTTTCACAGGATTTACAATGTTCAAGATACCCAAAGAGTATTTGAAGGTATTTAAAGAAATTCTTAGCACTTTCAAGACTCGTTATTCTCATTTTCATTGGATTTACAATAGTATGTAATCCCCAATGACCTTTTAAAGATATTTATAGATTCTTAGCACTTTCAAGACTCATTATTTTCATTTTCAGTGGATTTACAATAGTATGTAATACCCAATGACTTTTTTGAAAACATTTATAGATTCTTAGCACTTTCAAGAAACACTGTTCTAATTTTCAAAAGATTTACCAAAATATCGGTCACCCAAAGGGTACTTGAAATTATTTTCAAAACCTTAAGAGCCCCTAATCTCATATTTAAAAGCTTTTAAAATACTATAATGACAACGAAAGAGTATTTGAAGATATTTATAAATTTCTTAGCATTTGTAAAAGTCATTGTTCTCATTCTCAGAGGTTTTATAATACTATACCTTGAAATTAGTTGAAAAATATAAATTCTCATCACTTAGTAACATTTCTCTCATTTTCAGTGGGTTTAAAACACCTTGAGATTCGCTAAAGATATAAAAAGTCTCAGTTTCAGGGTATTTTCAATAGTAAATACCCTGAGTAATTCAAGATAGAAATTCTTAGCACTCTTAAGGGCCGTTCCTCTCATGTTTAGAGGTTTTATAAAAGCGTAGTGTCATGAGAATAGTTGAAGCTATAAATTATAAACACTCCTACGAGTCACTGCTCTCATTTTCAGAAGTTTTAAATTAGTGTATTAGTCCTTAGAGTAGTTGAGGATATTTATAATATCTTAACACTGAAAGGAACCACTGCTTTCATTCTCAAAGAGCGTAGTTGAAGGTGTTTATAAGATCTTAGCATTTTTAAGAGCCACTTCTCTCATTCTCAAAAGTTTTAAAATAGTGTATCCCTTATATTGTAATTGAAGATATTAATTCATTGCAGTCTCAAAAACCATTTTTATTTATTTATTTATTTATTTTTAGTAAATTAAAAAATTTACTATTTAATGAAGGTTTTGGTAAGGACGCCAACTTGGAATCTCACTTGGGGCAGACCAGTCAATAATCGATCGAGCCAAGAATTCTTTGTTTACTTGGTCAGTTTTGTCGTTGCTTCCTTATTTACGCTCCTTAGCACAGGAAGTTGACCTCGTTTATTTTTATTTTTTTGGCTTCTGACCTCTCTCTCTCTCTCTCTCTCTCTCTCTCTCTCTCTCTCTCTCTCTCTCTCTCTCTCTCTCTCTCTCTCTCCTAGCTACTTTAAAGTTATTATAATTAATGATAATAATAATAATAATAATAATAATAATAATAATAATAATAATAATAATTATTATTATTATTATTATTATTATTATTATTATTATTGTTATTATTATTATTATTATTATTATTATTATTTTTATTATTATTATTATTATTATTATTATTATTATTATTATTATTTTTATTATTATTATTATTATTATTATTATTATAATGTAATGATAATAATAATAAAATAATAATAATAATAATAATAATAATAATAATAATAATGATAATAATAATAATAATAATAATAATAATAATAATAATAATAATAATAATAATAATAATAGGAGGAAGAAGAAAAAGATGAGAATGATAGAGATGGTCTATAACTTTATAAAAACTGCTTTTTTGGGGGATAGCATTATATAGCAAAATGTGTTCACGTGCTTATGCACACTTACGTAAGAACACAGTCAAGGTCATCTTGCGACCTTAATTTCTAGGTGTAGGAGGAACTGGTGCTTGGAGAGAAAGTACTCTCTCTCTCTCTCTCTCCCGACCTCCTATGCATTATTATTATTATTATTATTATTATTATTATTATTATTATTATTATTATTATTATTATTATTATTATTGTTGTTGTTGTTGTTATTAGTGTATTTGTTGTTTCATATAGATTGCTTAGACTCTTAATACATACATACATACATACATACATACATACATACATATATATACACAAGCCTCATTCCCCCTTGAAAGGGGGGGTAGCCGACCTAAGAAACGTACATTCACCGCGTTCCAGACACACCTCAACCACTCCTCTCAGCTCCTTGGGGATAAAGGGTTGCCACATCTCCCCCCCCTTCCACCTAAAACGATTAAATTATATTATACATAATGTCTTTAAAAAAAAAGATGAAATTATAATATATACCTAATTAATAAATAAAATTCATACATACATGCGATGACGTCATCGCCATTTTCAGGCGGATAACCTGATGACGTCAGGGTCGCCAAACCGACGCCAATAAAACGGGTTTTTGGTAAGCATATTTGCAATGGGAGGGTCATTCTCTCTCTCTCTCTCTCTCTCTCTCTCTCTCTCTCTCTCTCTCTCTCTCTCTCTCTCTCTTACACACACACACACACACACACACACACACACACACACACACACACACACTCATATGTTTTTTAATTCCTTCATGGTTTTGAGAGAGTGAACAGGATGTCAGGTAGAATTTCTGTACTGTAAGAATAGTTGATAATAGGAATACATTTGGTGAGGAAACAGTCAATGCTAGTTATGGTAAGTGCTAATGAGTAAAATCTAAACCGACCAGGAGACGGGGAACTACGAGCATAGGGCTCTTTCACAAGGTGTAACGGTGCGAATGTAGTGTGTGATCTACAGACATGATTCTCCTTTTTAAGTGTGATCTACACTTTGAATAAAGAAATAAAAAAAAAATATTGTTAATTATTCATGACTCCTTAATATGGATTAAAATCCGTGAAGGGTGACCGGAAGTATTTTGAAGGTATTTTAAAAAAGAAATTTGCTAATCTAATGGAATTAAAAGTATTTTAATCATATTGATTTAAAATTTTCTTCAACCTTTGTATAGGAGCTATTTCAATCCATTTGAAAATGGATCAGAGTTCTCCTTTCAAGCGGTCAACATGAAAGTGAAAGAATGATCTAACGAAGCTGTTAGATTAGGTTAGACAAATTTATATAAACACACACACACACACACACACACACACACACACACACACACACACACATATATATATATATATATATATATATATATATATATAT
Source organism: Halocaridina rubra (assembly GCA_037179515.1). Lineage (NCBI taxonomy): Eukaryota > Metazoa > Arthropoda > Malacostraca > Decapoda > Atyidae > Halocaridina > Halocaridina rubra. Next base: position 70,250 of record JAXCGZ010013541.1, on the reverse strand, counting down.
ATATATATATAGATAGATAGATAGATAGATAGATAGATAGAAAGATAGATAGATAAATAGATAGATAGATAATTTTCTCAAGTTGTGGATCAAATACTTCAGCAGAGCCATGCTATTGTAGATCACACTTGGCATGGTATTGAGCCATATATGGCTAAAAAAGACTTGCTCAGCCGGATGGAACGGAGTGAGAGGTGTTCAACTCGTCCCTCGGGATATCAGTAACATACTAGATTTCTCTTTTTTAGGGGGGAGAGGGTCAACTTAAAGAATATATATATTCCCGTCAGTTGAAAATGTGGTAAGGTTATACTTATCATTATAATATTCATTATTACTGTTAAAGTAATAATAATAATAATAATAATAATAATAATAATAATAATAATAATAATAATAATAATAATAATGATAATAATAAAACTTATCATTATTATTATTATTATTATTATTATTATTATTATTATTATTATTATAATTATTATTATTATTATTATTATTATTATTATTATTATTATTATTATTATTATTATTATTATTATTATTATTATCAGTTCATTCTGTGTTATGTGGGAACAGTTATTCTTATTTATTTCAGCTGATTTTACGGTCCTATGCCACTCCTTACACCAGTCCTTTCCATATATCAGGGCTTGGGACAAACATCCTGTTTAGCTGCCTTGCTAACCAGGGACTTGTTAAATAATTTAATATTACACTAAATGAGAATAATAATAGTATATATATATATATATATATATATATATATATATATATATATATATATATATATATATATATATATATATATATATATATATTTATATATATATATATATATATATATATATATATATATATAAATAGATAGATAGATAGATAGATAGATAGATAGATAGATATAGATAAGTGTGTGTATATGTGTATTTACCTAACTGTAATCACAGAAAGAGCCCTGTGCTCGTAACTCCCTATCTCCTGTTTTTTTCCTCACTAATACTTATCTTTCCTTAAAGTTATGAAAGCATTCAGCATTGACTGTTTCTTCGCTTAACGAATCCTTATTATCAAAATTTCTAACACTTTCTTACATCCTAGGGCCAACCCTATCAAAATATCTCTCCTTATCAATCATCTAGGAATTTTGAAAACTGTTCCTATATCCTCTTACTTCTTCTAGTTTTCGAGTGGTGGTAAATCTAAATCCTTCAGCCTTTCCTCATAACTGAGATTCCTTATCTCTTTCATCAGCTGAGTAGCGTGTATTTGGACTTTCTTTAACATATTTATATGCTGTCTCTAGTGTGGATTCAGCATATTCAAGTAAGCCTCACGTAAGTCAAATAAATATTTCTGAACTCCGTGGCAAAATGGTAGCGTCCGCGACTCTGAGGCGGCAGGTCGAGGGTTTGCGCCCCGTCACGGACTGAGGATAGTATGGGCATACACTCAGGGTAACGATTACATCTGCCAAAACAAATCCATCGCAGGAAGGCAACCGTCCTAGCCCTTAGTTGAAAAGGGAGTTCGTGACGTAAAACCGAAACCTTGAAGACTTCCCTAATGCTTGCTAGGGAAGCATGTACAATTACTACCATATTTATATGCATTTTCGAAGACAAATCTGTCTATTAATATACAATTAAGTTTCTTGTTCTCATTTTTTTGAAGTTCCTTTCCTGCCAGTGTTGCGGATGACCTATTATGGAGTTATATCTTTTACATAGACATGAACTTGTAAACATACACCAAACTTCACTTCTGACAAGTCATTACACTCTCCATTTTTTTTACTTTTTACTTAATGTATTCTTCGTGCCCAGGCTCGGTGGGGGCTGTTTTATATTATTTAATTTTTTTGTTTTGGCCATCCTGGTGTCATAATCATAAAAAAAAAAAGAAAAAATAGTATTGAAACCCATCATTGAAACAATACACGGGAAGTGTCGCTGTATTTTGGGTCCTAATTGCACCCCATCAGAAGCACAAGTGATTATGGCGACCCGATTTCTTAAACAGTGTAAACCTAGGATACCATATTGTTAGTTAGCTAGACACACACAAATGGATTTCATAAACGCTTCTGACGCGGTTCTGTGTATGGCTAGGATCCCGTATTATATTGTTAGTTAGCTAGACACAAATGGATTTCATAAACGCATCTGACGCGTTTATGAAATATGCGTTTATGAAATCCATTTGTGTGTCTAGCTAACTAACATTATAATACGGGATCCTGGCCATACACAGAACCGCTTCAGATGCGTTTATGATATCCATTTGTGTGTCTAGCTAGCTAACACTATGGTATCCTAGGTTTACACTGTTTAAGAAATCGGGCCTATGTACTGGAAAACTGACGGTAGGTGACCCCAGGGGGGGGGGATTTAAATATGAATAGTAAAACAGGTCAAATCCCTAATGTTGTTTTTTTCGTTTTTTTTTTCAAAGAGTTCTTGAAATGTGTTCTTTTCGAATTCATTGTTGGGTGTGCTTTCGCAATTGAAATGATTGTTATAAAGAATTTTTCTGCGAAAGATTAATCGATAAGTTGGAAATAACTTTGGAATAAGTTAATCTCTAGTTATTTAATCGGGTTAGTGGATAATCCCCTTAATACCTATATGAGCAAAACATCTAAGTTGACGTCGATATTAGTTTCAAAGGCAAATTTAATTTAAAAAAACAATAAGAAAAGCAATAAGCATAATATATAGAAATGTAACAATTAAGAACATGAAACTATTTATATAAAAAAATAAATGTTATTTATAGAATTCTTCGTATCAGCTGCTAAATTAAAAATCTATTCAGAAATTTGCTTGACTAAGAAATAGATATCAAATATATTAGCTCATTTGTCTATTTACTTGGCGCCAACATCTCAGAATTTACGTGTCATTATTCATATTAGGTTAGGTTAGGTTAGTTTAAGCTTCAGTTGGCACCAGCTCTATATAGATTAAAGTGTCATATTATTCATGTTAGGTTAAGTTAGGTAAGGTTAGTTTTTGGCTTCTTTTTGGGGCCATCAAATGAGATTGTGTTTACTAATTGTTCATTTTCAGTTAGATTTAACGAGTTTAGATTTTTTTTTTTTGGCGCCAGCGTGTTAGTACTTCTGCGGCGAGTTTTTGTTCATGATAAGTTGGGTTAGGTTTAGGTTTGGTTAGATTAGATTTGGCTCTAATGGCCCAACATATTAGGACTTCCTCACAATTTTATTCAAGTCAGATTAGGTTAGGTTAAATAAGTTACTAGTCCTTTTTTTCCTATATGAAGAGTGCCATTCTTTTAAAGCTATCAATAGTGTGGCACCCAGTTGAAAGATAATTTTTTATACAAATGGTTTGCATTATTTTCCTAAACTCGGCGCCCAAATAAAGATTATTTTGGCGCCCAAAGGACCTGCACGATTTAGCTACTTTTGCCTTCAAAATAAAGATAATGGCGCCCAGTGAAAAGATGTATTTCCAACAAATGACGCATTAGTACACCCCTAATAAATGCACCCATGAAACTCTCATTGTAAACATTCGCGTTGCGTCATCGATTTCCTCCCGAGTTTTCCTGTCGAAGTACAAACCTCGTTGGCGTCCACGTGCCTTCCCCATTCGTACCCAAGCAAGGGGAGTGCATGGTGACCTCCCCAACTACCTACCTCTGGGGATCTTACCCCGTTAAAGTACGGAGGGAAGAGATGCAGCGTGCATTGACGAGATGAAAACCAGCAGAGTCATGGTACTTTTCTGAAATAAGAGACAATAGTTTGCTTTATTATACAATTAATTTTTCTTGTTGGATTTCTCTTCTATGGAAACTGTTCTCTCTTTATCTGTACGGATGTTTCCTGGAAAGAAACTGTGGCATATATGTGCTTAGTTTTTACGAGATGAAAACCAGCACAGTCATGGTACTTTAGTTGAATAGGGATGAAATATTATTTCATAGAGGTTATGGAAGGATGTGAAAGTTTTATATAAATTTTGCAGGTGGCAGTTGCGTTTCACGCATCGTTATCACTGTAATTTCATCAAGATCAGTTGTGGAACAGTATTCTCATGAGTTATGACTTTCATTTGGACCAAATACGTGTTCTTCGGTCGTTATGCAAATAAATAAATAAAATAAATAAATAAATAAATACAATAAAGGTATAAATAGCTATATACGAACATCGTAAATTAAGGAGTGAATTACTCAAGGACATGAATTAAATACTCGCATGTATGATTTTGTTTCCCTAGAACGAACTATCTTGTGGAGACGTTAGAGTACTACTGCTTGTAAGAAATTTTTGGGAGTAATTATTGATGAAAATTTAAGTTGGAAATATATTCAATCTGTCTGCTCAAAACTGTCCTAGACGTGTGGAATTTTGTATAAAATTCGCCATAACCTGACAAATGAGGCCTTAAAAAGCATATACTATTCCCTGTGTTATCCTCATATTATATACTGTTTGTCCATCTGGGGTTGTACTTGGCCGTCAATTGTAAGGGATGTATTTGTACCTCAGAAAAGACTGATCAGAACTATTACATATAGTGGAAAATATGACTCAACTTCCTCTTTATTCAAGGAGCTAAACTTGCTTAAATTTAATTACTTGATACAATATTTCTGTCTTATTATTATACATAGTGATGTTTATGATAACAGAAAATTATTTAGATTTATTCAACACAACCATGGAACCAGAGGTAACAATATAAATTTGATATGTCCACAGCCAAGAACAACCTTGTACAAATTTTCTATTCACTGTTTGGGCCCAAAATGTTGGAATGCATTACCAGAAGATTTAAAAACAATAACTGGCACAACTTTATTTAAAAAGAAACTCAAACAGCATTTATTTACTAGGCAAAATCAAGCAGCTGTTGATTAATAGTTAATACAGTATTGGTGTATCATTATGTCCAGTTTAAGGTCAGGCTACTGTTTTGTTTTATTACAAGTATGAGCTTGCTATATTGGAGCTTTTGTTAACTATTGCCGTCATACTTTAAATTATGTGAAATATGTATTAAACTGCCTGCCAAGGAGCTCTTGCTCAGCAGGCTAATGCCTCTGAATATAATGTACATATTTATTCATGTATGTATTCTAAATATTTGGCAATAAAATCTATGACTATGACTATGACTATGACTTTCTTCTTCCGACGTGTACGGGACACGAAGTTTGGTCAGCGCATAGGTCTCGCCTTAACTGCTCAAAGGAAATTTCATAATTATGGAGAAAATACGACTGAGAACTTAAACCATGGACAAGATATCCTTAAAGTATTATAAATATAATACTCTCCCTGAAAACAGAACAAACTTAAGTATAGCCGAAGCAACATTATACTGTGGTTACGAGCCATTTGTCCCACCACCAAGATAGAAATAGTACTCCAAACTTTTAGTGCGTTTTAAGCAAAGTATGGTGGCCAATTATACAGCACTCCAAAGTACTTTACACGTGGTGGCGATTACTCTTATGGTACGAATGAGTCAACCACATTTACATCCTGTCCAAAATTATTTGTGGGTGTGTTCGATAATGTCGTACTTGTGAAATATTTTGGGTGCAAAGGGTTTCAGTCGCTTATTGCTGGTTTCGAATAATATAAACTACACGTGCTAATGTTTCGTAGTCACCATGTCTCAAGCGGTAGCGTCCACGACTTTGAGGCGTCAGGTCGAGGGTTCGCGCCCCGTCACGGTCTGAGGTTAGCAAGGGCATGCACTCAGGGTAACGATTGCATCTGCCAAAAAAGTCCTTCGGAAGAAGGCAACCGTCCTAGCCCTTGGTAGAAAAAGGGAGCCCTTGACGTAAAACCGGAACGAACACTTTCTAATGTTTACTTGTTTCAATCGAAGTAATCCTTAATCATTTGTATGCAAGTAGGGTGACACGAGGTAGACTGAATATGGACGGGAATAGAAGATAGAATTTTAAGTAGGGGTTCTTAATGTGTTTTCTGTTCAATAAGGAGTATACATGACTATAAATATGGACAGGGATAGAGGATAAAACATGGCTCAAGGGCTTGCAGCTGTTAGCTCTCCAACTTAGTATATGAAATATCTAGCTCTCCAACTTGGTATATGAAATATCTAAATATCAACTACTATCGTCGATTTAAAAAAAAAAAGTTTTGAGGGTTTTCGGTGTTTTCTCTCTCCAAATAGGATCAGGGATAGTCTAAAAAACGAACAGAATGGCGAATATAAAATTTTATCTGGATTTATTGTGATCTATCTCCCTACCTAGAACACATCTAGATAAAAAAAAATGGGAGGACTTGAAAATATACTAGTAGATGAAGCCTTGAAACTCGTATTCTAACAAAAAGATTGTCTTACATTTTACAAGAAGGATCATTAAGAAGGTATATAATCTACATTTAAATATGGTTTTATATTTGATGTAAGTGGATAATATAAAAGATAAATAAGAGAAAATAAATATAATCTAAAGGTTTTCATGTTTTCTTTAGACATATACAAACATACCAGTCTAAAAATGAACAGAAAAAGCCAACACAATATATATTCGAGACTTGCATTGTGTTCTTGTTCTATCTAGAACACATCTAGACTAGAAATCAGACGAGAAGTTTACACGGAATTGATTACGGTTGTCGAAGACTTTAAAATCATATTGTAAGAATTCATTTCTCAAGTTTAACATGTTGGAAGTTTTGAAAATGAAAGTTATACATAAACCGCAATGAATATGAGCTTCTCTTCCATGATGTAACATTTCATTGTTATTCATATTTTCAGTGGACCATTAAAGTGTTGGAACCATGGAAAACATAGCCTAAGAAATCCTCTCTTATATTCTACATGCTGAGATTTTTGAAATATATTACAATCCACATTTACATATGGTTCCAACTTTAAGTTTTTTTGTTTGTTTTGTTTTGCAAAGAAATGAGTTCATGAAATTGACCGTACAGTATAAAGGCATTGAAGCCATGATAATACTACACTGAAATACACCTTTCTTACAATCTTCACGTTAGAATGATTGAAATAGCAATATAAACCACGTTTAAAAACATGAAATAGACTAAGGTGTTCAAGTCCTGAAACTCATAGTCTAAACAATCCTCTCTGCTATTTACATATTGGGATTAAAAAAAAAGAAAAAAACACCGGACATTCAAGGTAGTTTGCCTCTCAAGTAATTATATATATATATATATATATATATATATATATATATATATATATATATATATATATATACAAAACATATGAATGGATAATAGATGTTGAAGCTTTGAATGCTGTTATTAAAAAAAAAAACTTACATTTTGAATGGTGAAAAAAAAACCTATCATCTTCATAGACGTTTTTGGCTATGATATAACTTTTTCATAGTACTTCAGTTTCTCATCTCCAAAAGGTTACATGACATAAATACTTTTATGAGTATTTACAACTCTCACACGTTGCCTGCAACGTGACTAGGGGAATGCGGAGTAGAAGATAATTTTGGTCCTCCTGGGTACGAAGAGAGGTAGCTGCGTATATGCGTGTGTGCTGGGCGTGGATGTCTTGTACTGAAACCCAGTGTTACCAGGTTGGTCCGTCTGAAATGCCTAGAAAAAATTCAGTTTCTATACATTTAATTTTAATAGATGGTTTATCTTTCAATAAAAGCTTACTTAACATTGATTCTATACGTACAAAACAACGTATAGAATACAACAGAAAAGCTATCTGTAACCATCTATCTGTCTATCTATCTAGCTGTCTTTCTATCTTTATTTATCTATCTGTCTGTCTTTCTATTTATCTATCTGTATAACGAATTCGAATATAATTTGAGTCGATAAAACTTCTCCATGAAAAAAAATTATTTCTCTCTTCGCCAGTCTGAGAAATACCCTAATAGTAGGCAACTCTGGAAGAAGCTAATGTGCGTTTCTGCCGTAGAGATTATGTATGTAATTGGGTACATATATTCGGTGTCTTGCTATAATGACTTGTATCGGATCAATCTCAGAATAGCCACCTAATGTCATTTTTTTTTTGGTGCTTAATCTGGTATTGAGGCAAAAGGCAGGTGCTTCGCTTGGGATTGAAGCGGAACTCAGGAATATATACTAAAAGTTATAAGCTTAGGTTAAGTTAGGTAAGGTAAGTTAAGCCACCCTAAATCTAACTAATTGAATACCTTCATCTGTGACTGAGGTACATAAGGTGACTATTCCTGAAATGATCCTTAGTGTCTTGTTTTTCGTTGTTAATAAGTAATTATTCATTATTTTACATTTATAACTATTTTTTTTTTGCTTACGGATGTTGGGCTACAACAATTTATCATTCATAAGCGATAAAGTGATTAGATTCTTTAGGAATTTTATTAGTTATTAGTGATATGCGTTTTAGATTATTTTTGAAGTTTGTGTAAGAAAAATGAAAGTTTAAAGATACACTTGTTTATATATTACCAGATAGTCTCTCTCTCTCTCTCTCTCTCTCTCTCTCTCTCTCTCTCTCTCTCTCTCTCTCTCTCTCTCTCTCTCTCTCTTTAATTTCTACAAATTAATGCTACACCTCTTAAATCATACGTTAACCTCAAAAACCTAACCTAACCTATTCTAATTTAACCAAAAATTACCTAAATAATTAAAAACCTCAATCAATCATTTAAGTGATATGAAAAAGACAGTAGTATCGTCTTCCGTCTTATAATCCCTGCTAGTTCAGTAGGCATTATGAGTACACAAGTAGAAGCAATCCCAGAGAAAGCCCCCTAATATTTTTTCCCAGTGTTTAATTTGGGATTTAGACAAAGGGAAGGTTCATTTGCCTATTGCCTCGGTCTCCGATTATGCACTTAAAAAGACATCAGGTGCCTTTTCTGAGATTGATCTCACAGGTTGATAAAATTTAATCGCGAGCACGGACGCGAGAATAGGCAAGAATATGAGTTTTGACGCTCTATGTAAAAAAAAGTATATATATATGATTAAGAAAACAATATCTGGCAACTGTCTCATTGCAGAGTACAAAGTTGTATAACGTTTGTTTGCAGTAATTTCGCAAAGGCAGATTCAATAATATTCCAACAGACACGTGTGCTAGGTACGAAGAGAGAGAGAGAGAGAGAGAGAGAGAGAGAGAGAGAGAGAGAGAGAGAGAGAGAGAGAGAGAGAGAGAGAGATATGGAGGGGAGAAAACATAGAGTACAAAGAGAGGCAACAAAACTGCACGTGGTGGTCATGAAAATCGACCTTGAAATGGGGTAGGTGGCAACATTTGCACAGCAAAATAAAGATAAAAATTATATGGTATATGTAAATGCTCATCTCTCTCTCTCTCTCTCTCTCTCTCTCTCTCTCTCTCTCTCTCTCTCTCTATATATATATATATATATATATATATATATATATATATATATATATATATATATATATATATATATATATATATATATATATTATTAGATCTAGTTAGTTTTTTTTATTTTAGAGAGAGATATCTTTAAATAATAATAATAATAATAATAATAATAATAATTATTATTATTATTATTATCATTATTATTATTATTATTAATATTATTATTATTATTAATATCATTATTATCATTAGAATATCCTCTGTAGCAGATGTAATATATAATTTGATATATGTTTTGTTTGGTTCTAAAGGAATTATAATGGGAAATATATATGCTGGAAGAACTCTCCTCCCTGAATTGCATATAAAGGGGGAATTATTGCAGTCTCACCCAAAAAGTATCACATCAACAATAACAGTGAGCTTATTTATCAATTGTAGAATATTGAATATTTCGACAATTTTATTATATTTGAAATTCAAGAATTAACTTCTTTAACGGCGTGGATGCATCCCACCGCTGCCACCAATGTCGGATAGTGTTTTTCTCACACTATCTATGTATTATAGGTAGCGAGGTCATGTTAATGTATGATACATGAGTTGCAACTGTATCTTTCTCCAGCACCAGTGCTCTATTGTAGTAAGTGATATGCACACATTTATAGATATACATATAGATGCATAGCAAGTGGTAGTAGTAGTAGTAGTAGTAGTAGTAGTAGTAGTAGTAGCAGTAATAATAATAATAATAATAATAATAATAATAATAATAATAATAATAATAAGAATGGTGCTATTCACTTGTATAAAGAGCTCCATCGTGAGAACAAACATGCATACGATTTTCCTGATAAAAGATAGAGCTCTCATTCTTGGTCCCTGACAGGGTTAAAA